>APFE030722236.1:28010-139301 GCA_000404065.3 Pinus taeda | reverse complement strand
TTATCTCTAGAAATATAATATTATCATCTTATTAATATTAGATTTATTAATATATATAACGTAAATTACTTATTTATTAATTTATATAACTTAAATTATTTAAAAATTTTAAATAACCTTCAATTTAAACAAATAATTTCTTGGGATAATATCCGCTAATTTATTAATCTTACCTAATTTCTCTCATCTCAATAATTAAAACAATAAATAATAATAAGATTTAATTTATTTACAGCCTTGGTCCTAGAGTCAAATATAGTTGTTATGTAGCCGTTAGAGTCTCTACTCAACCTATTTAAATTGCCAAAGCCTGATCTGTTTCTTCAACTTGTCTTGACGATGAACCACACTAGTTGGTTCGAAACGCGTCGACAATAATTTTCTCATGTGATTTACGCCGAAGCTCTTTTTACAATTATGATGGATCACAGAAGCCTCAATTCTACAATTGTCACCCTGCAAGGTATAGCCATTGCATCTAAAGTTCACCAATTTGAACGGGCACGCGTGCAGGTCTCGAAGTTGAAGACAGATCTGGCCTTTTTGAAGAGATGTAGAGACTCCTTAGTTATCTCGGTCTTCGCCCGTATCAGTCATCATCTCCACACTCCAACTAATCATGGAGTGTTCGTAAAAGCTAGCCTTGGGCTGTTGAGGTCTGAAATTAATAGGGTTAGGAAAACCCTAGATCAGCTCTCTCGAAAACTTCTGTTGTTGCACTTGGAACTTTCGAACCTGTTCTCTCCCTCCCTGTGGGTGAGAATAGATGCATGCTCTGCATTAAAATTGATGCGTTTAGAGGAGATCAGAGGGAGTAAGCAAGCTTCGAAATTTCAGGTCTTAGCTCAGAAGTCTACGAAGGAGGATTCATCCATTGATGGTTCCCTCAGCCGTATTTCAGTTTCTCAGAAGTCGGCCCTCCTCTCCTGGGTTTCGTCTGTCAGTCATGATCTCTCAATGGAACGCGGCATAGTCCCTTCGTCTGGTCAACAAATCTGCAACAGACCAGCCCCGGCATCTGTGGACCATGCTGTCCCATTGAGTAGCTCTCGCTCAGGGCATTCCCCTAGCGCCTGGGAGCATTCCTCTAGCAAAGATTCGGGCCATTCAGATCGGCCTCGTCGGGTCTATAATGAGGTAGGCGAGTGTACTCCGGTAGTGATTATGGCTGGGAGTACGCAATCTCATCTCAATGGAAATGATGAGGCAGCCTCTGCTCCCTCTCGAATTGTAGGTTCATCTCAGAGCTGCTTAAGCAGTTTCCATTTGCATGACCGCCCGGTGAACAGCGGTTCAGACGCTGGCCTGGATGGTGGGGTTGCTCACTCGCCAAGTCTCGGGGCAGCGACAAGCTTGGCAGACATCAGCTCGGTTGCCAAGAGCGTAGACATGTCTGCTTCATCGTTGACAATGGCGGATCTCAGCCCCCGTGGCCAGATAGGCCAAGACAATGGTGCGCCCTCGGGATCTTGCTCGCCCGCGGCAGCTGTTATGAATTCCAATTTTATTTCATCAAGCAGGGTCCCTTGAGCGCGACCAATCGCCTAGACTCCGAGATCCTGCCATCGGTTCGATCCCTGCCCTCGTAGAAGAGCCATTTGCGTATGAAGTCGACAGAGGCAACTTTTCTGAGCACTCGGACGTGGCAGCGATGGTAAATTGTGTTGGCATTTCGAGCTGTGGTAAAAATCTCAACTCTGATGAACCTTTTAACGCTAACATTCTAGGCTGTAGATCGTATAGCGATAAGATAAATTTGCGTATAAAGAAAGAGGGTTGCTGTGTAAATAAAAATAACAATATTTATAAGACCAAAAAAAGAATCAATATAAATGATGATATTATTTTTAATAATATTGCTAATAAAAACAAATCATATGTTAAGAATAGCGGTAATAGGAATAGTCTATACAATAGTAATATTAATTATAATAATAGAGTTAATAATTCTCAAGATTTCGAGAACATTAATAAAGAGATTAATAAAGAGATTGATATTGAGAATATAACCCACAATAATAACATGCTTAATAATAGTATTTATAATAATATAGTTAATTATTCTAAGAATAATAATGAGTCTAGTAATAATATTATTAAAGAGATAGAGAATGATCATATGATTCCTAATAATAATAAGGCTGACAATAAGATTGATAATATTAATAAGATTCCTAACGAAAGCTGTAGTATTACTGATGATAATGTAGGTGAGTCTAATTTGACTTTAATTTGTCTGGATGGCAATGAGAGTCCTGACAGTATTAGTGTGCATGAGGACCTTTGCAAAAAGGTCTCTCCCCCCTCGTCTTCGCGGAATAGTAAGGTGGTTAACCTTTCCAGCTATTCCTTCTCCCCGTCTGTTTTTGGTCTTCTTAGCAAGGGCCTAAACTTTGCCCTTGCCCCTAGGAAAATCCCTGTAGATGACATTATTTGTGATGTGGAGCACGGAATTAGAGACCTGCCTGATAATGTTAAGGACACCATCAGACAGGATTGTGCTGTGGTCCTTAGGAAGGCTAAACCTCCTAAGAGGAACCTCAGTAAAGAGGAGTTCGATGCCTTAAAGTCCCTAAATCAGAATGAGGACATTGTAGTCCTTAAAGCGGACAAAGGAGGGGCTACGGTCATCCTCAACAAAGAGGATTACCGTAAGAAGATGTTAGATCATCTTCACAACAGTGGCAGTTACAAAAAACTTGCCAAGAACCCTCTGAAGAAAATCTCTAAGACAGTGGCTCACGCTATCAAGTCAAGCAGCTCAGTGGGGGCCTTGTCCCGTAACCTCATTGAGAGTAATCCCATCGCTCCTAGAATTTATGGGTGCCTAAAATTCACAAGGAAGGGGTCCCTTTGAGGCCTATAGTCAACACCATCGGGGGTCCAACCTACCTTCTAGCCAAATTTCTGGCTCTTAAGCTGAAGCCCCTTGTTGGCCGTACTGAGTCCTTCGTGAAGGACTTTGCATCCTTCATCTTGGATCTCAAAGATATTAGGCTGGACCCGGAGGACATTCTTGGCAGCTTTGATGTGGTCTCCTTGTACACATGCATTCCCATTAAAGAAGCCATGGAAGTGATATATCGCCTAACTGATCCTGACACCACGCATCTTGTGGAGGTATGTCTCACTTCCACATTCTTTTGTTTCGAAGGGGAGTTCTATGAACAGACCTGTGGCGTTGCCATGGGTTCCCCCCTCTCCCCGATCGTGGCTAATCTTTTTATGGAAGACTTCGAAGCCAAGGCCCTTGCCTCAGCCCGTCTCCTTCCTAAGCTGTGGAAAAGATATGTAGATGACACTAATGTCATCTGGCCCCATGGCCATGAGGAGCTGGATCGTTTCCTTGATCACCTCAACGGCCAGTCCTCAGCTATTAAGTTCACCATGGAAAAAGAGGTCAATGGCAGCCTCCCTTTCCTGGATATTCTTATTTCTAGGAGGAATGATGGCTCTCTCTCCCACGCAGTGTTCTGTAAGAAGACGCACACAGAGCAGTATCTTCACGCTGATTCCCATCATTTTCCTGCTCAGAAGATGGGTGTTATTAACACCTTGGCTACGCGTGCCCTCAGGATTTCGGATAAAGAAAGCCTGGACAAAGAGAGAACCCACCTCCTTGATGTCTTTGTGGCAAATGGATATAGCAGACACCTTGGCCGGAAGGCTTTCCTTACAGCTTCTAAAAATGCGTTTAGTAAAAAAGAGCCTAAGGAGCGCCACCCAGGTGTCCATCTTCCATATATCCAAGGGACCACTGATAGGATTGCTTGGATCCTTAGAAGGTTTGATATTCCCTCAACCTTGAGGCCCCTCAAAACCATCTGCAACTCCCTGAAGTCTGTAGAGGATACGGTCAACCCCAAAGACATGAAAGGTGTCTATTTGATTCCTTGCTCATGTGGGACCCCTTATATAGGGGAAACAGGGCGTTCCATCCAGCAGAGAATTTGTGAGCATGCTGCGGACCTAAGGCATGGTAGAATAAAGTCCTCAGCTTTAGCAGAGCATGTGGACAAGACTAAGCATCATGTCTGCATAGAGGAGGCCAAAGTCATTGCCAGGGTAGATCGGTTTCATCATCGCAAGCTAAGGGAAGCTATAGAGATTGAGCGAAGACCCATCAATCTCAACCGAGATGATGGATGGAAGGTAAGCAGAAGTTGGATCCCTGCGCTGTCGTCTTAGGGTTTCTTCCCCGCCCCCGCCCCTCTGTTCATCCTGGGTGCTTTCTTTGGATGGGCATGGTTTTTTCCCTTCTAGCTTGTAATTATTTATCGTTGGCAGCATTAAGTTCTTCCCTATTTTTTCTCGGGTACCTCCTGTCTCTTTGTATGATTAGCGTCTTCTTAAGCTTTAATCTAATCTTTTTTATGGAATTTATCTCTGATTAAGGCCCTGTCTCCTGTTTTAGTAGTTTGATTTATTTGGTTATTATTATTAGTATATTTAAATTATGATGTATTCTTGATTTTAGTTGTGATAGCTTCCAAAAAACTATGCGCTTAATGATACCTTATATATATATATATATACATATATGAGTACATCTAGATATAAATTAATTTATTTCATCTTTTACTAGTCAAAACAACCCTTATGATCAGCTTACCAGCAAGAATTAAAACATTTTTATTTAAGAAATAACTTTATAAGAATATATAATTATTTATATATCTTAAATTATTCATTATAAATAATCAATTTTTCAAAATAAAATACTTATAGTAAAATAAAGCCATCAACAATCGTTATTTAAAAACAAAAATCTTTTATAATATTAGCTCTTTTTTCCTAACCGAACTTTCCTCTTATCTCTAGAAATATAATATTATCATCTTATTAATATTAGATTTATTAATATATATAACGTAAATTACTTATTTATTAATTTATATAACTTAAATTATTTAAAAATTTTAAATAACCTTCAATTTAAACAAATAATTTCTTGGGATAATATCCGCTAATTTATTAATCTTACCTAATTTCTCTCATCTCAATAATTAAAACAATAAATAATAATAAGATTTAATTTATTTACAGCCTTGGTCCTAGAGTCAAATATAGTTGTTATGTAGCCGTTAGAGTCTCTACTCAACCTATTTAAATTGCCAAAGCCTGATTTGTTTCTTCAACTTGTCTTGACGATGAACCACACTAGTTGGTTCGAAACGCGTCGACAATAATTTTCTCATGTGATTTACGCCGAAGCTCTTTTTACAACAAATGCAACATGATAAATCAAAATTGTGGAACAATTTTCGCTCTCACAAAGAGAAACCAAAAATGATTTGGGAGCGATGAATTTTAATATGGATGGTTTATAAGAAAAAATAAATGGTGACATGGATAGTTTAAAAGCAAACATTGAAGGTTTGAAGGAAGGTTTGACAAAGCTGCTAAAAGAAAGGCTTCCTTGTGGTGACAAGGTTTTTCATTAAACCCATGATGAGAACAAAAGGAATGTGAATCATGATTTTAGAGACCGTAAATATGGGTTAAAGAGCAACTATATTCCAACAATCGATATGTGGAAGTTTGATGGCAAGGATCTGGTAACATGAATATTACAATTGGAGAAATTCTTTGATATACACGATGTGCAACACACACATAAAATGTACGCATTGCAGCTTTATATTTACAACCCAATCAATTTGTGCGGTATCAATGGCTTTTTTATCGTAAATAAATTTTCGCTTGGACAATTTTTACAAAATAATTGATAGCACATTATGAAGATACAAAGAGCAATAGCTTCTTTAGCCAAATGATAAATCTCAAACAAAAGGGTTCAATTAGGGAGCACATTGAGGACTTCTAAAGATTAAATATCAAGGTAAATAATATTCAAGAGTAGCATCTGACTAATGTCTTCATAGGGACTTTAAATGATAACATCCAACATGAGGATCACCTTTGGGAACCTAAGTCATGCATTCAAGGTGGCAACAAAAATTGAAAGAAAAATTATGGCAACAAGGAGATCTACCATTCACAACTATAAAGATGGAAGTGTTGTCACTCGTAGCCTCCCACAACCTATAAGGTTGACACCACAAAAACTAGAGGAAAAAGGAGCAAAAGGGCTTTATTATGTTGTGATAACAAATACACTAAAGGTCATAAGTGTGTTGAGAAGAAATTATTTTACATAGATTGTGAAGAAGAGGAAGAAATGGAACCAGAAACATCAAAATAAGAAAATTCACACTAGGAACAAAACCCAGAGGTTGAAAAAGAATAAATGAATTTGACCATATCTTGTAATCGTTTGGTGGAAATTAACACCCCTCAACCTATCAAGATAGAAGGATATTGTTGGACATTTGATGGTTTATAGGTGGTTGTGTAAGTGTTGGCATTGATGTTAGACAACGGTCAGCATGATGATTGGGTGTTTGGATGGAACTCCATGGTAGCTACAGGCTTAGGGAAGAAGCCATAAAATGATCATCATGGTAGTTGGTGTTCAACTAGCCAAAGAGTTAATGGGAAAATAATTTTTTAGTCACCTTCCAAGAAGCAGAAAGACTCAAAGTCTATATCAGACCCTCTCCATTGGAAATTTGTCTGAATAAGCTTCCCAACGATATGCAGAAGTCCAAAAATTGACTCCTGGATCAAAATATTATGGCCTACTAACGTTCAGGGACTTGAAGCCTTAGGTAAGAAGGAATATAGGCATATTGGAGGCCAGCCATATCAGCGATCGTAACCCTAGATATCCAACATCTCTGCGATCGCAACCCTGGATATCAATCATATCGGTGATTGCAACCCTGGAGATCAGCGATATCAGAAATCACATATCAGAGGTTGGGCATACCAATGCATCGCAACATCAGAGCATCGCATATCAGTGCATCGGTGATCAACGGTATCATCATTTCGCATATCGACATATTGGCGATCACATATCAGAACTTTCCTAGTGTGAACTCTTTAAAAAGTTGTGATATGGGTAAAGTTTCGATTGCGTTAGAAGCTGTTGGGAAGGCCAAAATAGAAATAACAAAGGAATTCATCGCAAAACCAAGATGGGTGATCCCTTTTTCTCTCTCCTCTAAGAGGACACGTGGTGGCATATGATTGGTCCCAATAAGGACACATGGCAGCATATGATTGGCTCTTATGAGGACACATGGCAGCGTCTGGTTGGCTCTGATAAGGGACAAGTGGTAGCTGACATAAACATGATGTGGCGGTATGGAAGGACACGTGGAAAGTTGTTTTGGCATTTTGAGGGGGCCTAATCGGCCATATATGGGTGACACGTGTCACAACTCAGGAAGTACCACATGGCAATGATGACATCATATTAGAAGTCGGCGACCAAAGAATTGAGGATGTCGACGCTTTATAAGGGTTTGCAATTAAAAAACGCTGATGGAAGGGGCTCTGATGTGTTAGTGCTTGGTCAAGAGGAAACCAATAGAAACAATGGAACAGAGCATTAACAAAGGAAAAAGGCCCCCAGTAGAATGCTAAAGGACTTAGCACCTTAAGTTTAAGCCTCTGGTCACCACACTCAGCCCTATGGTGGAAATTTTAAAAGGGGCTAAACAAGAAGGAGCCAGGACATAATTAGAACTCGTTGTTTTCGTATGTCTTTATGAATAAAACTCCTGAGGTGTAGAAGCTCTGATATAGTGTAAAACAAAGAGTTAAAGGCGTATGGGTCGGCAGCTAAAGAGTTAATGAGGTAGAGGAGTTGATCACTCCAATAAATGGTGACTGTCAAATAACGGTTGGGCTTGTCTTGATGTTGAAACAAATCCATCTATGATATCCCATGCATGCATTATAGAAATAAATGAAGAACAGGTAAGCCATGCGGAAGTATAGCTAAGCTCTCTAAGCCATGAGTAGGCATGGGGATTCTCAGTGGAATGTGCTGGTGGACTAAGATTAAATTCTCAACATGGAGAGTCACACATTGAGATGGTGAAGTAAACAAAACCCATTCTTATGTTTTAATGCAGTGGCAGAATTGGTAAAGAGAGATGCAAGAGAAGAATGGAGTGTCATACCAGGAGTACACTCTTAGGAAATTTGGATGGCAATAGAGACAAAATTGAGCGTAGTGCATCAAAGGAAAAAAACTCAAAACTTCCATTGAGCTAAGTGGGTGTTGAGTAGATGTGTGAGAGTATTGAGCTGTGAGTGGAGCGCATAGTGACAGAGAGATTGAAGCACCTAAGAGGACTTTGTCTGATAGTGCAACAAGAGACGCAAGTGTGCTATGTGGAGAATGGTGAGGGTAGTGTTGGAAAGCAGTCAATGAAGAGCCCTTGATAGTGAAGGCAGAGTGCACAGGAAGTGTTTCTGTGAGCAACAAGAGTAGGTCTGCTACAAGTGAGCACAAAAAGCAGAGTGCAATAGTTGAATATGCAAACAAACATTTATTGGTATTTTACTTGTATAGTTGTATGCCTTTGTTTTTAGTTTGAAAATTGTATGAAATAGTAGAACATTGGCAAGGATAGGTTGGTGCCTGCATACTTAAGAGGTCGGTACCTCTTGGAAAGTTGGTGCTTGCTAACCAAAGGCAGGTTGGTTCCTACATACTAAAGAGGTTGGTTCCTCTTGGCAAGTTGGTTCTTACTAAACAAAGGGGGTCGGTGCCTCTTGTGAGTGGGTGCTCACACAAAAACAAATGTAATTAAGTGGGTGCTTAATTTACATCATAAAACAAACAACAAATTGATGGTTTTTTCCCTCTGGGTTTCCATATGAAAAAAATTGTGTCAAATGTGTGTTGCTCATGCGATTGTTATTTGAATATGTGTGTCTGAAATATTATTGGTTCACTGCTTTATGAATGAATGCTCTAACAAGTTAAAGAACATAAGAAGGGACTATAAGCATAATAATAAAAATAAAAAAGTGTTTCTTAATTACTGATTCACCCCCCCCTCAGTAATTCCTTATTCCAACAATTGGTATCAGAGCATGGGTTCCTTTAGCAACAGTTTAAACATTGGAAGGTAGATCTATAAGGAATTATGTCTGGGAAAGAGATTCAAGAATTTTACTCAAGTAGAGTACCAATGTTTGAAGGGACCAACTATGATTTTTGGAAAGTGAGAATGGAAGTGTATCTTATGTCCCTGGGAGTAGATGTTTGGACTTCAATACTAGTAGACTACAATGTCCCTGATATTCCTCCCCTTGATGCAGATGGCAAAAAAAAATATCTAAGCATTGGTTAAGCAAAGCATGCCATTCTCATTGGTCTTAGTCAAGCAGAACTTGTAAAAGTTATGCATTGTGAGTCTACTAATGAAATGTGGTTAAAACTTAACCAGTGTCATGAAGGAGATGAAAAAGTCAAGCAAGTGAAACTTCATAATTTTAGAATGAGGTTTGAAAGCTTGAGAATGAAAGCATAGAAGAATACTTCTTCATAGTTGATGAAGTGATTAATATGATTATAGTACTTGGTGAAGAAGTTAAGGAAGAGATTATAGTTCAAAAAATATTAAGATCTTTACCCATGAGATTTAATGTCAAAATCTCAGCTATTGAGGAAATGGCTAATTAAAAGATCTCAAGATGGATAAGTTGCATGGTAGTCTCACAGCCTATGAGATGAGAGTAGGAATAGAAAAGTCTAAACCAAAGGAAGTGGCATTCAAAGAATCCATAAAGGGAAAGGAGCACAAAGATCATCAAAATTTCTCCAACTGTGAATCTGATCAGGACCTAGCTCAACTAGCCAGAAGACTGAAGCGTGGCTCAGGAAAATATAAAGGGAAGTTTCCCTTTAAGTGTTTTGACTATGGAAAAGTTTGACATTTCTCTTCCAATTGTCCTTATAAAGAAAAGGCTAAAAGGGAAGAGGACCTAAATTTTGGAAACAAGTATCAGATACATCAGAAGAAAAATCCCTATAAGAAGAAGGGGGTCTACTCCAAAGAAGATAGCTCAGCATCAGAGTCAGACTATGAAGACTCATCAGAGAATGAGTCAAGTAAGTATCTTCTTATGGACTTTGAAATAGACTCCAAGAAAAAAAGTACTATGGACTCTAAAGAGGAAGAAGAAGAAGGAGTAATAGACCTTGAAGGGGAACTTATCAGTGCCCTCGATGAATTAAAGAAAGAAAGGAAGAAGAATAAGCAACCGAAGGAACAATTACAGCTTAAAAGGGAAGAAGATCTAAATTTTGGAAACAAGTCTCAGATACATCAGAAGAAAAAGCCCTATAAGAAGAAGGGGGTCTACTCCAAAGAAGATAGCTCAGCATCAGAGTCAGACTATGAAGACTCATCAGGGAATGAGTCAAGTATCTTCTTATGGACTTTGAAACAGACTCCAAGAAACAAGGTGATATGGACTCTGAAGAGGAAGAAGAAGAAGGAGTAATATACCTTGAAGGGGAACTTATTAGTGCCCTCGATGAATTAAAGAAAGCAAGGAATAAGAATAAGAACTGAAGGAACAATTACAGCTTATAGAGGAAGGTATGTATAACTTTAATAATGAGGAGTATTCCTATCAAAAAAAAAAATCTTGAAGAAGCTATCAACGGTAAGGACAATCTAGTCCTTTTACTGAAAGAAAATCAAGGAAACTGTGAGAGATTGGAAGAGGAGAACAACAATTGAAACTAGAGGTGCTCAAGTTAAAAAAGGAGATGAGGTCACACACATGAAAAGATGATATTTTCTCTTTGAAATTAGAGTTGGAGGAGGGCAAATGAAAGGAATAAGTTCTTCAAGATCTTATTCAAGAATGGGAAGATAACTATCAGAGTCTTGAAGCAGAGGTTGTCTCTTTGAGAGCGAATCTTGAGAAAAAAAAGACTGAGAAGGTTCTAAATGAAAATTATGTTGAAGGGACAAGGAAACTAGATCATATCCTGAATATTCAAAGGCCTTCATGAATAAAAACTGATCAGGGATACTCTAAGACACAATAATATTCTATTGGGAAGATAAACTTCAAGTTCATAGGATTCGAATAACCACAAAGTCATAGGAAGAAGCATCATGAAAGAGTTAATGAAGACAAAAGAGCAGTCAAATAAAGAGGAGATCGCCAATGGAGAACGAACCAATCTGTCATTCAACCAAGGTATTTTCTTGCTCAATCTCATAATGCTTTTAAAAATAGGCATGCCTATTTTTTTATGGTCACTGTTATAAGTGTCATATCTTTGGATATAAAGCCATTGATTGTAGAAGGATAAAAGTTGAAAGAGATGAAAATCTTAGATATAATACGCACTGAATTTCTAAGTCTCAAGATTCCTCTCTTAGAAATCGAAATGTCTTCTCTCCCCTACCAAGTGAAGTAGAATGCTTCAAATGTAATAATTTTGGTCACAAAGCAAGTGAGTGCAGATGCAGGTTTGAATACCTGTATAAGTCCCGATATGATAGATAGTCAGTTATCCATAAGGAAAATGGGAGTTGGAAATGGAAGACTAAAGAAGGCATGTGGTGTGGACTTGCCTTATTAACTCATAACCAAGGAAACAAATGGTATGTGGATAGTGGTTGTTCCAAACATATGACTGGGGACAAAAGAAGAATTCTATCGCTTAAGGAAAAGGACAGAGGAAGCAATGTCACCTTTGGAAACAATGCTCCAGCAGAATCAAGGGTAAAGGTGTAGTGAGTCTTAATAAAAAAGCAGAAGCATAGAATGTGTTGTATGTATAAGGTCTCAAGCACAATCTACTCAATGTTAGCCAAATGTGTGATAATGGTTATTCTATGACCTTTCGATCTAAATATTGTAAGATCTGCAACATAAAGAATGGAAAACTGGCAAGAAAAGAAATCAAAACCCATAATAATGTATATGTGTTTGACGATTCAATGGTTAACTGCTATTTGAGCAAAAAAAGTGGAGCACGACTGTGGAACAAGAGGCTTGGGCATGTGAATTTTGGCAGTTTGATAAAAATAAGAAAGATGGGAGCAGTGAGAGGATTATCAAAACTATCAAAGCCAGATCACACAATCTGCAAGTTGTGTCAGTTTGGCAAGTAGACTAGAACTCATTTCAAATCAAAAGATTTCGCCTCATCTAGACCTATGGAGCTCATTCACACAGATATTTGTGGCCCAACCAAAGAAAATACCTCAAAAGGAGAAAGGTATTTCATGTTTCTCATTGATGATTTCATCAGGGCTACTTGGATTGTTCTCTTAAAAGAAAGATTGGAAGCATTAAAGCATTTCAAGAAGTTTAAATCTCAGGTAGAAAATGAGAAAGATTTAAATATAAAATTCTTAAGATCAGACAGAGGGGGAGAGTACACCTCAAGAGAGTTTGAGGAATTTTGTGAAGAGCATGACATTAGGAGGTAGTACTCAGTGGATAGAACTCCTAAGCAAAATGGAGTAGTAGAGAGGAAGAACAAAACTATCCAGGAAATGGCCAGAACAATGTTAGATGAAGTAGGAGTGTCTCACAACTTCTAGGGAGAAGCAGCCCAAGCAGAAGTATATCAGTCAAACAGAGCTCAACTCAAGCCTAATAGTGATAAAACTCCCTATGTGTTATAGAAGGGAAGACCTACATTAGTTAAACACCTCAAGGTGTTTGGGAGCAAGTGCTTCATTAAAAGGATGAAAAGAACCTTGGGAAGTTTGACTCACGCACCGACGAAGGAATGTTTCTCGGATACAGTATTCGAAGCAAAGGGTATAAGTGTTACAATAGGCGGACAAGGAAGATGGAGGATTGTATCGACGTAATAGTAGATGAAGTAGGTTCACAATCTGAATCCTATAAAATCAAAATGAACTCAGATGATGAAGAAAGCTCAGATTCGAGGGTTGCCGATCTGAATGAAACAAATTTAGACAATGAAGGTGGGGAAGTAGGAATGTATTCAAAGCCAAAGACACCCTCCAGGTATGTACAGAAGGAACATCCTGAGAGTTAGATTCTTGGAGATCAAAGACAGGGTGTCCAAACTAGAAGGAAACTTGTGGAAATACAAGTCATGCAAATTTGGCTCTACTATCACAGACAGAACCCAAGAACCTCTTTCAAGCAAGTGAAGATAAGTTCTAGGTGAAAGCCATGAATGAAGAACTAGACCATATTAAAAATAATGACACATTGGATCTTGTTCCAAGGCCGAGAGAGAAAAATGTTATTGGAGCCAAGTGGGCTTTCAAGGACAAATTGAATGAAGAGGGTCAAGTAATCATGAACAAAGCTCGATTGGTCTGCAACGGGTATGCCCAAATAGAAGGGGTATATTTTGAAGAAACTTTTACACCAGTAGCTCAACTGGAATTTATAAGAATATTTCTTGCTCTTACCATCCATAAGAATATCAAGGTATATTAGATGGATGTGAAGTTTGCCTTTCTCGATGAAGATTTAGAAGAGGAGATTTACATTGAGCAACCAGAGGATTTCTTCTCTCCTCCAATGAAGGGATTGTATGCAAACTAAATAAGGCCTTGTATGGTTTCAAACAGGCCCCCAGTGTTTGGTATGAAAGGCTGCATAGGTATATTTAGCAATAAGGATTTAATAAAGGCACAGTTGACAGTGATATTTATGTAAAATCTAAAGGTTACCATGTACTGATAGTGGTTGTGTATGTGTATGATATAATATTTGGCCGCGATGTGGAATAGTTGGGGCATAGATTTTCAAATTGTATGCAAACAGAGTTTGAAATGTCCATGATTGGAGAATTTTCCTTCTTTTTGGGTCTGCAAATTACTCAGTCTCCACAAGGAGTGTTTATATCCCAATCCAAATATCTTAAGGAAACTCTAAAGAAATTTGGAATGGAAGATTGCAAACCTATCAGCGTGCCCATGACTATATGCTACAAATTGTGCAAAGAATATGGAACACCGCTGGTAAATCATACTGAATATAGTTCAATGATAGGAAGCTTACTGTGTCTAACAACTTCGAGGCCAGACATCATGCAAGCAGTGGGGATTGTGGCCAAATTTTAGGCTTTTCCACTTGTCAAGAGGATATTCAAATATCTTCAAGGTACAACAAAGTATGGACTGTGGTATGCTAAGAGTGAAGATTTCAATTTGAAGGCCTACACAGATGCAGATTGGGTTGGAAGTCTTTACGACAGGAAGAGTACTTCTAGTTCAACTTTCTTTCTGGGTGAATGCTTGGTGTTGTGGGTCAGTAAGAAACATGGTTCCATCTGGATTTAAGAGATATGTGGTTTGTATCTTTTGAATCAATAACCGGAGAACCCACAGTATGAGTATTTTTATGCCAACGTTTCAAATCCCAACTGGGATCCATCATCAGGACTTTAAGAATGATGATACAAGATGAGCTGCTTTAGAGAAATAAATACTATTGAGGTTAAATTTGGAACATACACTGTCAGCTGGGAAATTTATTAATTTATTATTTTATAATTTATTCTATTAATTAATTTCATTAAATTAATTTAAATTAATTTATTATTATTATTTTATTTTATTACTCTTATATATTAATTCTATTAATTTAATTAGAATAAATAAAATTGTTTAAATAAATGATTCTATTTAATTAAAAATAAATATTAATTTAATTAAAATAAAATTATTAAGTTAATTTAATTTTTAATTGATTAATTTTATTATAATTTTATTTTATTAATTTTATATTTTATTATAACTTATTAACTTTATTAATATGATTTTATAATTTTATTGTTGTAAAATAATAATCCTTAATAATTAATTAATTAATTAATTATGGAATAATATAATTAATTAATTAATGGGATAATTAATATACTAATGAGTATATATATCCACATTTATTAATTATGATTTTTAATTAATTAATGGGATAATTAATATATATATATTAATATATAATATATATTATATATATCCTCATTTATTAATTATTATAATATAATTATTCTATATATTAATTAGTTATTAATTAATTAGTATATTCATTAATATATTCATTAATGGGATAATTAATCTCTTTGTCGACTGCTGAAGCAGAGTATATTGTTGTTGCTACTTGTTGTACACAAATTCATGGATGAAGCAAACCTTGAAAGATATACAGATAGATTTGTTTGATCCCATTCTAATAATGTGTGACAACATAAGTACGATAAGCATCTATAAAAATCTAGTCATGCATTCAAAGACTAAGCATATTCCTATCATGTATCATTTCTTGGGGGAACAAGTTGCAACCAACATTCTCAAACTTGTATGTGTACCCACTAAAGAGCAACTGGAAGATATATTTACCAAGACACTAGCAAGGGATCCATTCAAGTATCTCACGTAGTAGATAGGATTTGTGACTCCTCCCTTCAAATGAATTCATTTTGGTATGTGGTGGCAACTACCCAGTATGTGGAATTCATGGGAGAGTAGATTGCAATGGTTCAAGGGGAGTGCTTGTGAAGTATTCTTTATCGCTTATGTCAAAGGGGGAGAAGATTGGAATCGAAGTAAACTGTGTCAAGCCTAGGGGGGAGCTTATGGTGTTGCCATCAATGCCAAAGGGGGGGATTGTTGGACATTTGATGGTGTATAGGTGGTTGTGTAAGTGTTGGCATTGATCTCAAACAAGGGTTAGTATGATGAATGGGTGTTTGGATGGAACTCCATGGTAGTTGAAGGCTTACTAAGAAGCCATAAAATGATCATCATGGTAGTTGGAGTTCAACTAGCCAAAGAATCAATGGGAAGAGAAGTTTTGTAGTCGTCTTCTAAGAATAATAAGGAATCAAAGCCTATAGTGGACCCTCCCCATTGGAAAGTGCTTTGAATAATCTTTCCAATGATATGCAGAAGTCCAAAAATGGACTCCTGGATCAAAAGTTATGGCCTACTGAAGTTTAGGGACTTGAAGCCTTAGGCAGGAAGGAATATAGGCATATCAAAGATCGGAAGATTGGAGGCAAGGCATATCGGCGATCGCAACCCCTAAGATCAGCCATATCAGCGATCACATATTGGAGGTTGGGCATACTAGCGCATCGCAACACCAGAGCATCGCATATCGACGCATTGACGATCGAAGGTATCATCATATCAGCATATTGATGATCGCGTATTGGAACTTTCCTAGTGTGAACCCTTTAAAAACTGTGATATGGGTAAAGTTCTAATTGCATTAAAAGGCACCGGGAAGGCCAAAATAGAAATAATAAAGGAATTCATCGTAAAACCAAGGTGGGTGAGCCCTTTTCTCTCTCCTCGAAGAGGACACATGGTGGCATATGATTGGTCTCGATAAGGACACATTGCAGTGCATGATTGGCTTAGATGAGGACACATGGCAGCGTCTAGTTGGCTTTGATAAGGGACAAGTGGCAGTTGAAGCTAGCATGAAGTGGTTGTACGGAAGGGCATGTGGCAAGATGTTTTGGCATTTTGAGGAGGCCTAATGAGCCATATCTGGGTGACACATGTCACCACTCAGGGAGTGCCACGTGTTAATGATGATTTCATATCAAAAGTCAACGATCGGAGGATTGAGGATGTCAGTGCTTTATAAGAGTTTGCAATTGAAAAAAGTCAATGGAAGGGGCTCTAATGTGTTCACGCTTGGTCAAGAGGAAACCAATAGAAATCAGGGCATAAAGCATTAACAAAGGAAAAAGGCCCTCAATAGAATGCTAAAGGACATAACACCTTAAGGCTAAGCCTCTGATCACTGCACCCAGTCTTATGGTGGAAATGTGAAGAAGGGGCTAAACAAGGAGCCGGGACATAATTGGAGCTCATTGTTTTCCTATGTCTTTAAGAATAAAAGTCCTGAGGTATAAAAGCTCTGATATAGTGTAATATAGAGAGTTAAAGGTGTATGGGTCGGCAGCTGAAGAGTTAATGAGGCAGAGGACATGGTCGTTGGAATAAATGGCGACTGTCAAAGAAATATTGGGCTTATCTCGATGTTAAAAGAAACCCATCTCTAATATCATGTGCACATATTATAGAAATAAATGAACAACAGGGAAGCCATGTGGAAGTACACCCAAGCTCTCTAAGCCATGAGTAGGCATGGGGAGTCTCAGTGGAATGTGTAGGCGGACTAATATTAAATTCTCAGCATGTAGATTCACACAATGAGATAGTGAAGTAAATGAAGCCCATTCTTATGTTTTAATGCACCGACAGAATTGGTATCAAGTGATTCAATAGAAGAATGGAGTGTCATGTCAGGAGTACACTCTCAGGAAATGTGGATGGCGACAGAGATAACATTGAGCTTAGTGCAGCACAGGAACAAAACTTAGAACTTCCATTGAGCTAAGTGGGTGTTGAGAAGATGCGTGAGATTATTGAGTTGTGAGTGGAGCACATAGTGACAAAGAGATTGAAGAACCTAAGAGGACTTTGCTTGATAGTGCAGCAAGAGTAGCGAGTGTGCTGTGTGGAGAATGGTGAGGGTAGTGCCTAAAAGAAGTCAGTGAAGAGACCTTGACAATGAAGGTAGAGCATAGAGGAAGTGTTGCTGTGAGTAGCATGAGGAGGTCTGATGTAAGTGAGCACATAAAGCAGGGTGCAGTAGTTGAATCTATAGACAACCATTTATTGGTATTTTACTTATATAATTGTATGCCTCTATTTTCAGTTTGAAAATTGTACGAAATAGTAGAACAGTGGAAAGGGTAGGTTGGTGCCTACATACTGAAGAGGTTGGTGCCTCTTGGTAAGTTGGTGCTTGCTAACCAAAGGCAGGTTGGTGCCTGCATACTAAGGAGGTTGGTGCCTCTTGGAAAGTTGGTGCTTGCTAAACAAAGGGGTCGGTTCCTCCTATGAGTGGGTGCTCACAAACAAACAGATATAATTAAGTGGGTGCTTAATTTACATCATAAAACAAACAACAAATTGATGGTTTTTTCCCTCTGGGTTTCCATGTCAAAAAAATTGTGTCAAATGTGTGATGCTCATGTGATTGTTATTTGAATATGTCTGTCTGAAATATTATTGAGTTCATTGTTTTATGAATGAATGCTCTCACAAGTTAAAGAACATAAGAAGGGACTGTAAGCATAGTAAGAAAAAGAAAAAAGTGTTTCTTAATTACTGATTCACCTCCCCTCTCAACAATTCCTTATTCCAATAGATATATCAAGAAGAAAAAGGTAATAGTGTTGATTGATTTAGGTAGTGCCCATAATTGTATTCATTGTAAGATAGCCAAGGATTTGAATTGATTTCTAGATCCAGCACCAGTGTCAAGTGATGGTTCAAGATGGAGGAACTATAAATTGCTCAAGGAAGTAGATTAATCTCAATCTAACCATGGGGGAATATGTATTGAATAGTCCAATTCGTGCCATTATAATGGGTGGTTATGATGTGATATTAGGAGTCTAATGGTTACAATATTTGGGGATGATGACTTTTAATTTTCAAGAACTTTTCTTGAATTTGTTCTGGGTAGGAAAGTAAATCGAATTAAGGGGTCTCGCGGGGAAACCTAGGAAAATAATCAGTACAATGGCATGACAAACAACTATAAAATATATATAATGTTTGAAAGGACAAACCCATTTAAACTTGAGCATGTGTGCACCTAGAGGTCCAATGTCTTGAATTCCAATGGCCATTTTCGTGAAGTCTAGATATGCATCTTGGAGCTTCACAACTTTGAGTCACGCTATACTAGAGTTTAGATGGGTTTGTGCTATTATCCATATTCAATTTAGTCAATGCACTATTTAGATTGAATGTTCTATTACCCATTGGTAGATATAACACCATTGTACACAATTGTAACAGTGAATCCCCCATCCCCATATTGTGCTCATGACATCATAGTATGAGTTGTGTGTTTGTAACATGTGGGCTTGATTACATTATTATTTTTTCTTAATTATTGATAAGGTCATTCTTGTGCTAGTTATTTTCTACATTTAAAGTTGTATATATTGAAATGGATTATAGTTTTGTGACCATGTTGTTAAAGCCTTGAATAAAGCATCTATCTTTTGTGAGCATGATGTTCACGTCCTTAATAGAGCCAAACTGAATTGGAAATGCACAGATCCTTACAAAATCTAATTTATAAAAACATGTTGACTTGCTGCCATTCGCCAACTTTCGGGGTATGATCTTAATCGCTTGTGGTCATTTCCTTCATATATAGGTTGCTGGTTTAAAGTTTAAACTTGAAACTAAGGTAGGGTTGGCTAAACTTCAGTGGATTTGATCAAAATGATTACTAGGCGGCTTATCGTGAATTCTTGTTTTATCAGATTAATGAATTGAATCCACCTCATGGACCTCAATAATCATGAATTGTGCTAGGTAGGAAAAAATGAAGGAGGCAAGCTTGCACTATATTCTTTTTTTACCAATTTCAACTTTGGACTACCCTTGACTAGGTAATTATATTCTCCATTATTAAAACTTTGACTTATTAGATCGAAGTTCCTTTAGTGGACATACATTCAATACTTTGAAGAATATTTCTCAATTTTCAGCTTCTTCTGCAAAGGAACTCATGCAAATTAGTGGGATAGGCTAATGCATGCAAGGAAGAGAATCATTTGACCATAGTTTAGGAAATCAATATAAAAATTACAATTTTATAATAATCAAATCTTTGTCATTAAATGGTTAGCCTAAACCTCCCTAACAGTTAAAAGCTCACACTCCCTCTTCTTAGGGGTAAGAATGGATCTACAAAATTTATCTTTCTTTTTAGTTGAGTACTTCTTTTACTTGTGTGGTCACTCAATACTTATGTGTTATTATTCTTATATAATTTATATTTTGACAAAGAGCACTTGTTACTTGTGCATTTAATCATATTAAGTTTCACTATTTATTCTATATTTTCAAACTTCTCTGACAGGGACTAAGCCACCATGCAATACTTGTTAAATATTGAATCAAATGACTCGGGAGATCAAATTAATCAATTTAAAAATTCAACTTTATTTTCTTTCCAAACTAATGTAATACAACCTACAAACTAAAAATAATGCAAAAGGAAATGCAACTACAAGGCATTATTATAATGCACCTAGAACATAAAAGAGAATTTGTTGTTTTATTTTATTATTTCAACAAATACCAAAGCAATGAAATCCATAAATAATGTCAGACCACGATTGATACTTCATAAACCAAATCATGCAATAGGAAGCAACAGTAGGTAGGAAGATATAAAGCATCGGTTGATTCTACTATCTATAGGACATGCCCATAGGTTCTGCTAAAAGAACTTGCATATGCCTATGACATATGTGAAGAACACATGCAAACATACAACTCTAACTTGGAAGAGACTCATGCTAAAGCCAAAGGGGTAGGGAAAAAATCAATCAAACAAGCTACACACTGGCAATTTTGGTTCTACAATAATGAATAAGGGGAAATAACACAAATAAAATCAATACCAAATATCAACAAATTGGAATATAGAGGAGATTTACTCCAATAGAAAAAATTCATTGGTTTATCTCCAACAGAGTTGCTAGTTCTTATAGAGGGAAAAATATTTAGTAACTTAGGGCTAATTCGATGTGAAAAGAACATTCTTCTCTCCAAATTTATCAATTGGTTACAAAAGTAACTACCTAGAAGAAAAGGAAAGAGGGAAAATCTATGATCACACTATTAATCCTTTTCCATTTCTTGGACACAGTCTATGGCATTTCTCACAATTCCAACTCATTCTCTAGAACTTGCACAGGATGGAAACAATAACATTCTTCAAACCTATTTATGCATATAAACATAAATTTGGATTGAATCATCAAATAATAATGTGAATTTATGGAAATTACTCACTATTAGGGGGTTAGTTCAATCCCTGAATCAAACATAATTGACAATAATGAAAGACATTGAAATATGATATTGGGAGGGGGAAGAAGAGTGATCGTTATCATTAAATAAATAGGAACAACACCATACAATACTTGATTAATGTTGCCAGCACCTTCCTCACTGGAGCCCACATTCCTCATACCTAGACCACATGCTTGCTTGTGCTCCACCAATATTCTTTAGCTTTATTTTGGCTAGGAAAATCTTTGAGAAGTTTTGACCATGGGAATATCAATATGAACCCAAGCTTTTCTCCTCTTGCAATTTTTCCAGCATATCCTTGCTTATGGACTCCTACTCATTTTCTCAACCACATATTCATATTTATAACCAAATAATGAATTTAGGGTCATTGGTAGTAGAGGTTAAGGCATGTACAAGTGTGAAAATCCCATATTTTACACCAAGGGGCACACATTTAATGTGCGTTAATTATTTTTTTCCATTTTACAAAGTCTCTTGAATGTTTCCTAAAGGAAATCCATGAGAAACCTCTATATGTAGTGAAACAACTCACGAAAATGTCATAATCTTGGGAGAAAGCAAACTATGTGAAATGAAAATTTGGTCAATGATACAATCATTGGAAAATACGATGCCTCTAGGAGATGCTGACCCAAATAATAATAATAATCTAATTTTAAGGTCACAACCAAGCTAGACACCAAAATGGTGTATGAGAACCCATTGTTTTTGGGACAAGGGACTCCCCTTTGGTTAATGATTTAACCATTGAAGTCTACATAGGCATACATACTCAAACCCCTTTTAGATTTGAACATGTGACTTATTAGGAGGAAACATACTCTTAAACATTTCTCTTGGTTTTGTTGTTTTGGCTAACTTAATTTTCAAGTGGGATTTAGGTATTTTTAGAAAATTAGTCTCTCCCACCATGGCTTATAAGTATGTCATTCTCAGTGATAAACTTCCTTGGTTTTTTGATAAACATGGTAACTAGTTACAACATAAATTTTAACATTTATCAAAAAGATTGAAATGATTGTATATTTAAAAAAAAAAAATCATTGTTATGACTTCCCTAACATGATGGTGCTCCAATCTATTCTAGTTTTTACTTTGTAGATAAGATGGTGTTGTAGCCGCTACAACCACCCTCCAAAATTTTCCCTTCGCTTCATTTTGGAGCCTCCCTCCTCGAAACCATTGCAGTTATTCTACATTGATCAGGGACTTGTGTTTATTTGAGTTCATTTGTCATTTCATAGCTTGTGTTCAACTCAATTGTTCTGTCAGTCGACCACAAGCACACCCAGCACTTGGTTCACATCCAGTTGATCAGCTGTCGGGAAAAATTGCGCAAACCTTGAGGGAAGCTTGTCTTCCCCTCAGGAATTGCGCAGAGTAGGCCAGTCGGTACTACTCTCTAGAAATGCATAGTTTCATCCAACTGCACTGCCATCTAGAAATGCGCAGAACTAGCACAGCTGCATTACTCTCCAAAAATGCGCAGAGCAACCAAGGCCAGCTGCAATGTCCTCCGAAATTGCGCAGAACTCGCCAGTTGCACTGTCCTCTGAAATTGCGCAAACCTATCCAGCTGCATTGCTCTTTGGGAATGCATAGAGCAGCCCAGCATCACTGCTCTGGAAAATTGTGCAGAGTTGGCCACTCAGGAAAGGCCTCTGAGTGCAGAAATAACGTAGAAGTTTTCCTTCACTGACTGCTCGTCACATGTGTCGGTAGGTTGTTCGGTTCCCTCTAGAACTACACAATCCTTGCATGCTAGGTAGCTTTTCTTGAAAAAGCATCCCTAGATTTTAGGGATCTATTTTTAGTAGTAGGAGTTACATGAAAAACCATTTTTAGAAACTTCCCGCCAAGTGTCGCTTTTTCCTAGATTTGTGGCATGCACGTCATAAACCCTAATTTCACCAAATCTATTTAAACGATGCCTCAGAGCTCGTTCTTCACATTCGATCTTGGAGCTCTAACATTCCCGAGGCATCTAGGAACGTTTGGTGTAACTTTTCAGGGTGAGTTTTGTTTTTCATGCCTTTTGCCACTTTTTCTATCGCTTTTTAGTTTCTGGCTTGTATGAGTGTTGTTTCCTTGGTTTTATTGAACAAGCGTTGGCATTTCAATATATTTTAGCTTAAGTGTTGTTTCAAGTTTTTCATTACCTTTCCTTAGTGTCGCACGCATAACATCATTTCTTCACTCATAGTCGTCATTTCAGCGACTCGCTTCATGAGCTTTTTTTTTTATCATTTAACTGATTCTAACACTCACTTGAATTGCATGCATGTTTATTTCACTTAGATCTACACCAACTTCACACACACATTCACTCATTCGTGTTTTCAGGTTACCTTTGGGTAGATTCGAACTGTCTCAGCCCCAATCCTATGTCTCCCAGCAAGCTCTGCGCATTCCTGGTAGTCAAGACTATGCCTTGCCTCTAGGAATTGCTCAGAGGCTGCCAAGACTATCTCCCCACTATGCTCTATGAAATCCTAGGAGGCAATGCCTAGTCCTGCCCATTGGAACTGCGCAGTTCCAGCCAGCAACCCGGTCTAACTGTTATGCGCATTGCGCAGTTTCAGTCAGCAATCAGCCTCCCTAGACTATGCATTGTGCAAATCCATCCAGCAGCCAGTCTCACTAGCAACTGGGACTACGCAATGCGCAGTTTGAGTTGACAGTCTTCCAGCTTCCTGAAGTAAGTGCTGCACAATCTTTCCCAGTAGTCACCAGTTTGTTGCGCAAATGTTTCTCGAAGTTGTTTGATGTTTTTAGCTAACATTGTCTCACCATGAGTGTCTTCTTTGTCTCCATGTACCATAGGATTTTGAGCAGCGTCTCAGCAGTACAGGTAGCATGGCCTCCAAGAGAGCTGGATCAAAAGAAACAGTTGAAACAAGTACTCGGGATGTGGTTGAATAGGGGTCAATGAGCTCGCCCGTGTACATAGACACACATTTTTTGATCGAGAAGGACATCAAGAGGAGAATCTGGAGGAACGCAATGTCTATGTGAACATCCATAAGTCAAGATTATACAAGGTTTCATTTAGGTTTCTCGTGTTCTCATGTGCAGATGTGATCCACTATATTGTCTCACACACTGATCTTGAGACAATGATACTGAGCAGTGTCAGTGGAGCAAAGCTTTATTCCTTTAGGATGGAGGATTATCAGGAGATATATCATTTTCCATTCTCAATGAGAAGGATGGATGTACCGTTCTACACTCCTAACGACAGCATGAACACAAGAGACATCTTGAAGTGTTGGGTAAAGGAGCTAGCAAAATTCAGATCGACACCCAACCAAATATACAAGACGAAGATACTCAAGAATGCATACCATTTCTTGGTCATCTTCGCATGCCACTTGTATGGCCAAGGGAGTACAGAGACATTCCCGCAAAGTTGGGTTGCTATGTTGGATCAGCTGGAAAGTGAAGGAAAATTGTTCAACTGGTCTGACATGTTGGCCCTCCAGTTGAAAGTGCATCTATCCAATGCTCGAAGTCCGCCCAAGGATCAACAAGCAAAATTCTTCATGTTTGCCTACTTTCTCAATGAATCTATGACCATCAACAATTTCTAGGCATGGGTTGGGCATGGACATCTTCAGAGAGTGATGTGAACATATAATGCAATTTGCTCTCAAATTGCAGCTACTGAGGAGTAATGGCTAGAATATGTGACCATTTCATTGCCCCTCTATACATGATGATCTTTGAACAAGATCCACCGTACATGTCCCAGGCAGTAATGGAGGCATTGCTGAACATTGCAGATTGGTACGCCTCACCCGAGGGAACCTTCATCAAGATGTACCACATGGAGAAAGCTCTGCATGTGTTGCCAAGGTTTACCATAGACAAGTTGGTCATGGAAGAGGTTGCATACCACATCTCGACAAGGTTGTCAGTTGGATTGCACAGGGAGAAGAAGGCACTATGGCCCACACTTCCTGTGCGAATTAGGTTGTGTTGAAAATAACAACAAGAAATGATAAAAATACAATCCAGAAATTCCAGATTAATTTGTCCTTGAATTAAACTGAGAATTAAAATCGAATTTTATTCTCACAGAAACTTGTAATAGTTAACTAGAGTGAGTTGACTTAGTTAACTTAGGAATTTTTTGTTCGAAGTCTTCCTGAAGTCATGTATATGTTCTCCCTATATTATATGGATCCGGGATGAGTTAAGTACGAGTGGTAATTAGTTAACTCAGTTTATTGAGTTAAGTCCAGTAAAATTAGTTCCAAATTGTTTGAGGAGCTAATAGTGAGTTAACAATCAGTTGATGCATTAGTGCACTCAACTGGTGCTACTCCAGTTAACTGAAGATTCCCTCATCAGAAACTCATGCATGTCGATTCTGAGAAAGACCCAGTTGAGACTAGAGTGCAGGGACAGTGGACTATTTGTTCTAGATTTTTCTGAGTTGGATTGATAGTGCATGCAATCAGGAACTGAACCTAGAAGGGATTGCACAGTTATGGATGAGGAAATTCCCTTTAAATATGAGTTGATTTTCTCAAGAATTGTGAAAAGAATTAGAAGCTTAGAGGCTTGTAAATTTGACTAAATATTGGCCAAAGGAAGTCATCAAGCAGAGGATAGGAAATGCTTGTGAAGGTTAAGCTCAAGGTTGAACATATCATATTGTATTCATCTGAATTCTTTGACCAAGGGCGCAAGGAAATAGGGACTTGGAGAGCTAGTGAATTGGCTAAGTGTTGGCCTGGTGATTGCTTATGAGTTGGAGATTGAATTTGTTGAGTGTTGGGATTGTTCTAGAGAGAAAAAGCATTGTAATTTCATCTTGATTTGCCACATTAATACAAAAAATATAGTGGGGTTTTGAGTTGTGGTTTTCCCCGGATATTTATTGTGTTATGTGCCTTTGATTCGCTTCCTTTATTGATTATTATTTTGTCGATGTTTATGGGCTTCCGTTGTAAAGAGTAGAAGTAGATTCTTGTCTCTTTCTTTAGAAAATTGCATTAGCTTATGAATCTACAAGATTTTCTACATGGTACCAAAGCTATATTTGTAGAAATTTTCTACATCGTATCAGAGCTATATTTGTAGAAATTATCTACATGGTATCGGAGCTAAGTATTATAGACATTTTTGGGCACTGCAACCCCAATCAAAAATGTCCATAAACTAAGGGCTCCTAAGTCCCTAAAAGTGTTGCTTCACTACCTAAAGGAACAAGGTCAACTGATTACATTATCTCCCAGAAGTTCTCCACTAAAAACTGCTCAGAAATGGTCAAAACTGGACCATACTGAATACCCAGTGCATAGGGTGCGATGCATATCACCTTCCCAGTGTAAAGGGTGCGATGCATACTGAATGGCCCCTTTGTAGGGTACAATGGGCGAGAATGGACAAATGGCAGAGACAGTTTGCGAGGTGGAAGATCATAGAATCTTCCAGAAGCTTCCCCTCTGACACTTGCCTCTTTGTTTTTGACCGAGGATGAGTAAGATATCATCAATCTCCAAGTGGAATCAAGAACTATCAGAGAGAGGACACTAATCAAGACCCCAGAAGATGACTCACCCCCCTACAATCATCTATATATGGATCCCTCATCACAGAGATCCAGAGGCTGGAACCTTGTATCTTGTAAAGAAGTGTTGTTGGTTTTATGGTGTAACTTCATAGTGTTGGGTGATCTAAGATTTACTTGAGGTGAAGAAGGACTTTCTTGTTGGAGGATGATGCTGGGTCAGAACACATGGTTGTAATCCTCTTGCTATTCTTGATCTTAATAAAGTTATTCAAGTTTTCCTCCATATTCTTGTATGTTTGATTATATATGCATTTGTATGGTTAACACATATCTGATCCTGTGTTATTTATGAATATAGATCTATGTTCTTCGATAGTAGTATGTTGTTTTGATTCCACAGGTGCTCTTTGACACTGGGCAAATGAAGAAGAAGCGGCAAAGATCTATCAGGAAGGAGAGGAATCAAACAAGGAAACCAAGTGCAAGACTAAGGCTGGTCTCTTTTGTTCCACTCTTATCTATTTTCATAAAGGAAAGCGAAAGTAGACTTTACTTGTTTGTTTCTAAGATAGCTACCAATCTTCGTGGGAATAGCAGCTCCAAGTGGACACTATTCCCGGTAACATGTTGTAAACATTTTTTTTTTTGCTTTCCAGTTAATAAAATGATGATGACCAGGGCTAATAGACTATGAGCACCTATAGGGGCTATAATATAACAAGTGGGTCCTAGGGATTTCTTTATTATTCTTCTATCTATACTACCTTATCATCTTCACCTTGTTAAAGCTAATTATTACTGGAAGAAACCAAATCCTAGAGTTAAGCCATCGCATCTATACTTTATTAAGATGTCTCCCCTACATTCTTGGAGCAAGAAGTAGTGGAGGCAATTAAGACATCACATCTATACTTTAGTAGGATGTCTCCCCTACATTTTTGGAGCAAGTGGAAGCAATTCATGTTAGGAGAAAGAATGAGAAATTCGAATGAGAATATACAAACTAGGAAAAGGGGGAAACTACTTTTAAACAATGTTACCAAATTAATGAGAACTTTAACCTCAAAACAAGAACTCCAACCCGAAGTAACCCTATTTTTGCAAAAAAAAACATGAAAAACACTTTGAAATTGAAAAGTGGTGATGTTGCATCACTTTTTATTTTTTTGAGTTAAAATTCCAACATTTTTTAGCCATGACATTAGAAACCAAAATCATGATAATGGAAAACCTTAAATTTCTAACAATTTTTTATCACAATGTTAAAGATCAAATATTATGACTCCAAAAAACTTTTAAATCATGACATTTTCAACCATAGAATTAAAACCAAATGTCCTAAGTACAAAAAAGCTTAAAATTTCAACATTTTTTAATCATGGCATTATAAACCAAATATCATAACTAAAGAAACCTTAAATATCAATGTGTAAATCAAAGAATAATTCTACAAAAGCAATTTTTGTTTTTAATAAATGTTAAAATCATAGTTTTTTTTGAGATCTTAGCATAAGAAAACTAGATACATTGTCAAGGGGGCACTAAATTTGCAATTTTTGTTAACACTCGCTTATAAAATCATCATTGTTGTACACAAAATCATGAAAAACACACTTTGAAAAATGATGTAACACAATTTTTAAAATATTTTACTGAATAATATAAAAAATTTAACCTTTTTAATCAAATTAAATAATATAAAAAATGTGTTTCGTAAAAAAAAAAAAAAATCAATAAAAGATGATTAAAACAAAAAGTTTTAAGGTATTTTTTTTGTGAAGTGAATTTTATTAACTGTGGAAACTGAAGATTACATTATGGATAATCGTGATTCATATCAGTGTCTCACAGAAGAAAACATACCATAACAAAAAATGAACCCTTTTAAGGGCCAAAAGATAGTCTGAAACTAATAGAACTACCATCTACCAAGCCTATATTCAAATAATGGCCCATCTATCCTTGCACACAACTAACAACAAATGAAAAATAGAAAAACATAGTCAAGAAATAGTCAAGTTAGAGGACCAAATACATAGCCATCCATTGTAATAGCAATTGTTGGATCAACCAAGGGTATGTCTCTTGTCGGGGGAACACCAAGATGACGCTCAATCCTCATCACCCTGCGATGAATCCTATCAAGCAGGTTGTCATAATCTTTCAGGTGCCCATGCATGTGATCTAAGGATTGAAGCAGGTCAATCCTAGACCCTTGGCAATCCAACAATACACGACCCAACATGAACTTCATTTTCCAGTATAGGTCTATTTTATGCATGTATTGATCGACTTTTCCTCGCATGTGTTCCATGTCAGGGATCCAAACTATCTTTTTTTGTCATCACTTTCGAATCCAAGAGAGCGATTCTGTGGGAAGAAGTTGTATCTTTAGTTCGATCCAACTCCTCTTGCACATGATCTAGGATCTACTCTCTATATCATGTTGCAAAACCTTCAATTTGTTGATGAAGAGGAGGGTTCCCTCTGTGGGTGTGGCCCTCGTAGTAGGATTCCCCTCTCCTCACACAAACTCTTTGTCTCAACATGGTGCCAGTAGACCCAGGAATCTGAGTAACGGGATGTGTCCTACAATGCACAAGTTGATACCTTCTCACATAGAGCCACCCTACTATAAAAATGCCAGAAACTCTCAGGGATTTGGTTGGAGAATCCCCCAACCCAACACTCCAACCAACTTAGTAAAAACTTGGCCACAACGCTTCAAGGTTCCTCCTCCTATTAATTCCTCGACTCTCAACAACAACAATCTCCCGGGGATTTAAAAAAGAAAGAATTAACACCAAAACAAAGCTCTACGAAATCAAAAATACCCACCAACCCTACCCTAGTGAAAGATAGGAGTCAAGGGAGCAACCAAATTCCAGAAAACCCCTTAGTATTCCATACTAAGACTAGCAACCCCAGTCTATCCTTGAGTCTCAACAAAGTTAATATTTTCAATAGGAAGGCACTAGAACTTAGGAGCCAAATAAACCTAGAGCATAGCAGAGCGTAAATTACAGAAATCAAGCCCACCCCTACCCCCTCCTCCCAGCTAACCCAATACTAGAATCTATTTAGAATTCCTTGCCCTTTCTGTATTCCTCTTAATGAAGAATAACCATGAAATCTCAATGGATCAACCGTCAACAATGTCTCGTTGACATGAGACACAATGCCCAGAAGAATTTCTAAAAGGAACATAAAGTAACCAGAACCAACTCTATGACACCAAGCAAAGAGAGAACTATTACCTAGAGGAATAGACAAAAATTTCCTCCCTTGGTAGCTATTACTGCCAGCGAAAAACAGTAACAATTCAGTCGTCGCTGACTAGGTGTTTGGTCGCCTATACACCTAACATCTAACTAGGTGTCTCCCATATTCATCCCACCACTTGGTATTAAGGCTCACAAAATTCCATTCCACCACCAACGGTGCCAACAAATCTCCCATATCTTGACAGAACATAGGAAATAATGACTCTGTCCTCTGTGATATCTACCCTGACTCGTGTTAGTTAAACTATTGTGTTTGGCTACCTTTTGGAGGCCTTGAATTGTGAACCATATGACCTCCCTCTCTACTTGGATTATCGAGCCCCATATGTGAATTAACCCTACCATGCATAACATAACTGCAATCTCCCTCACCAGAGGCTTAATGTTGTCGTTTCCAGTCCTTGAGCGTCCTCTCATTCGAATTTTCATAGGGGATGCTAATGTCTGCATCATGCAAATTACACTTGTCAGGGGCGTGTTGCCACATCCCCCTCTACACGTTTGTCACACCATCAAAAGTTGGGAAATCTTCTTGAACCATCTGCCAACAAACAATTTTTACAGGAGAGGCATGAAAGCAACGCCAGATCGACGTTAAGGGTCGAGATGTCTCCATGCAACCATAGTTTTCTAACAACTCCACCACCTTGTTCCCTATTCTTCTTATATGGAGAAAAATAAGGATAGAGGTATTGGATATGAGAAGTTATACACGTTTTAATAGTGATTCCAGTATTCAACTTTTAGACACCTTATGGATATGGGACCTAGCTTGTAATCTACAGACCATGTTGATTATGAGTTGGGAATCCCCTTCTATAAAAAGGTTATGATAGCCATGATTTTGAGCATACTTCAACACTATATTGAGACATGATAGATTCGATACATTATTCGTATTGATACCAATTTTCCCCAAATAAACGAAAACATTCACCCCCGATAAGAACTCTAATTATGTTTCCATATCTTGTAGGACCTGGATTGCCCTTGCATGCACCATCAAAATTAAATTTCACAAAAGGTGGTGGAGGGGGACTGCAATTGGAAGGGCTAGAGGTAGGGACAAGAGGGGGGGCATCAGAATAAGGACCCACAGGGAGAGAAGGAAACCATTCTCTCAAGATCCTGGACTCAATTCCTAATGCTTTCCAATCTTGAGTGGACCAGATTAACACAAGCATTGTTTCTTTAACATTTTTAAGAAAGGAATTCCAACTAGCTTCCATTGCATTTACACAATATTTAAAGATCCTCTTGTTTCTTTCCTTCCATATCCCTCGAAGGAGGAATCCAGGAGAGATATTCCAAATGAAATTAAGGATAGGATTATCAAAGTTTTTCATTTGCTAACTTCTTATAGTATTCTAAGGACTTTCTAGCGTCCAACCTAATTTAGAGAGGTAGTCTCATAACTTATGCCATAGAATACCTGCAAAGGTACATAGGTTGAACAAATGTTCCAAGCTTTATCCATCCAATAGAAAAAGAGGACATCAGGAGGGACCCTGAAGATTTCTCTTTTGAATATTATCCCAAGTAAGAGGTTTATTATGTAATAACAACCACATAAAAATTGAGATTTTAGGCCATAATTGTTATTTCCATATTGTTAAATTATGGTATGTTCTATTCTTAGAGCACTTTACTTATTTTTCTTCTTATTAGCCACAGATTGGCAATCACATATACATTAAGTAAAGCACAGATAGAATATTAAATGATCAACAGAAAACAAGCCAAGACAAGAGACAAGATGTGGCGGCTAGCCAGGGACAAACCCCAATGCGGGGAAGCCCTTTGATCAAATCTTATTTTATCTTCAATAGTTCAGCGGAGAGAAATAGGACAAAATTTGAATTCTGTAATTTTATATCAGCAGCAGCAAACCCTAGATCAGCAAAGTCAAACTTGGTCAAACTAGCTGAAATTGACCTCTAAAATACTTGGTCAATTTCTAGTCGACTTGTCCTCGAACAACCTGAAGAAACAAACCTTGAACAACCCCAAAAGTTCAATCAATTTGCAGATTTATGAAGTCAATTTGCAGCCCTAAACTAGGGCAGTCAACACCGGTCAAACCAGAGGTCAGATCACCTTGATTTTCGTGGCAAAAATTGTGGCTTGCCTAGGAGAGGCAACCACACCCAATCTACACTTCTGGAAGGTCAACGCTGGTCAAAGAGATGACCTACTACCCTAGCGTCCTTCTTTCTACGTCTTCCTTGCCCTAGGACGTCTTCCTTTCAGCCACACGTGTGAAAGAGAGAGGCTCCTTTTTATGCGTAGGAGAGAGAGAGAGAGAAGATGAGTGAATTGAATTGTCCAAATGAGGAGAATGCTCCTTGTATTTATATGCAAACATTGAGGTTGAATAGACATGATTGTTGGGCTTCTGAGCCTACATAAGTTTGTTGGCCGACTTTGACAATTTGTCCATAATCAAAAAACATCCATATCTCCATAAATACTTATCAGAATCGGATGATCTTTAGATCAATCCTACGCCTCTTGATGAGAGAAATCTAGGAAAAATATCAGAAGCCATAAATAAGGTGATCCACATGGAGTTTGGCCCTAGTTGCCAATTTTAACACTCCCTCTCAACTAGGGAGAACTTCATCTGCAATTCGTTAGATCGTCGTTGCTATCCATCCATCCAATGCACTGCCTGTACAACTTGACCCTACTCTGCTATGATATGCTCTGCTCGAACTATGAAGAAGAAGAAATGATCGAGGATGTATCATACCATCCTCCACTGACTTGAAGTCAGACTCAGAGTGTGAACCACTCTCATTGATCCTAGATCAGTATCATTGATCCCAGATCAATGGAGGTCATCCTAGCATAGGAAGTACGATAGATACAACAATGCGTCCATCGATAGTACTACTATGGTCCCTATCCTCATTTCCCTGCGCATTGATCAGATGAGAGGTACTTCCCATGAGTCCTAGACTGCATGGCTAGGATGCCTCGACAGGAGAACTAATCATCCTATCCACAGTAGAACGAATCATCCGGTCCAGTGGATGCCACGGAGAATTAATCATCCTGGCCTACAGGAGAATGAATCATCTTGTTCCACAGTCGCCATGAGGTGTCACAGGGGAAGGTTGAACCTTTACCCTGTACATAGTGCACCACCAGGGGATGGCGTGTCGCCCCGTGGTCACATGTTGCTCCAAGAAGTACCCTGCGCCCCCCTGAGCTCCCAGAGCTCAATACATCATACTCGCCCCTCATAAGAGGGTCTCTGAACGACACCAAGTCATTCTCGGAAAGTCAGGAATTTGGCCTTTCCTAGGGGCTTTGTCAAAATGTCGGCGACCTGTTCATCTGTACCAATATGTTGGAGCCTTATTGCTCCTCGCTGCACCATATCTCGAATATAGTGGTACCTGATATTGATATGCTTAGAGCGAACATGAAATTTGGGATTCTCTGATAAAGGAATCTCGCTCTGGTTATCACACAAAATCACGGTAGTATCCAATGTAAATCCAAACAACTCACTGAAGAGCTTTCGCACCAGACTGCCTCCTAGGAGGCCATGCTAGCAGCGATGTGCTCTGCCTCGGCGGTGCTCAAAGCCACTGACTTCTGCTTCCTGCTCATCCAGGATATTGAGGTAGATCCCAAAGAGAAACAGCTCCCGGAAGTGCTCTTTCGGTCTACCACACTGCCTGCCCAATCAGCATTAGTATACCGAAGTAGTCTCACATCTCCGGCAGTGTATCTCAACCCATGAGTGATTGTGCCACGAAGATATCTCAACAAATTCTTGGCACCAATCCAATGTGAGTGGTGAGGCCCAACCATATGTTGACTCAATGTGTTGACTGCAAAGCATATATCCGGATGGGAGTTCACCAAGAACATTAATGCTCCAACGAGTTGACAATACTCAGTAGCATTTCGTAAAACAGGTCCGGCAACACTACCACTTAACTTCTTGAAGTCAAGCTCCATCGGGGTAGTTACGACCTTGCAGTCCAGCATACCAAATCTCTCCAATATCTTCACCACATATTTTCTTTGAGATAAGAAAATCTCCCCTGGTTTCTGCCAGACTTCCAATCTTAGGAAATAGTGCATAAGTCCTAGGTCTTTCATCTCGAATTCAGAAGCCAACTCCCTCTTACATTTGTGAATGAGAGGGTCTACACTTGTTAGAAAGAGGTTGTCAACATATAGCACCAGTATGAGAGGCTTGTCATTTACAACCTTAAAGTAAAGGTTAGGGTCAGCTTCACTCCTAGTGAATCCCAGCTTCATCAAGTAGCTATTGATCCTCTCATACCACGCTTGGGGTGCTTGCTTTAGCCCATAGAGGGCCTTCTTCAACCTGCACACATGAGACTCTCGATCATAAATCTCAAATCCTTCGGGTTGCTCCACATAGGCCTCCTTCCTTGATCGAACCATGTAAGAACGTAGTCTTAACATCCATCTGATGTAGGTTCCATCCTTGCGAAGCAGCAAGGGCTATGATCTAGCAAATGGTGGTATATCGGGCAACAGGTGCAAATATCTCATCATAGTCTATACCTTCCTTCTCGGAGAAGCCACGAGCGACAAAATGAGCCTTATATGTTTCCACACTTCCATCAATTGCATGCTTTATCTTGTAAAGCCATTTTGAAGTGACAACTACTTTGTCCTGGGGTCTGGGGACCACATCCCAAACATCATTTTTCATGGACTCATATTCCTCGGTCATAGCATCCTTCCATACTTGATGCTTGACAACATCTGTGAATGACGAAGGCTCATTTTGGATGATCGTGCTCATGATGGTCAGGTATCCCTGATACCTGTTCGACTTCTTACTTTCACAGAAGGTTCCTCGGGTGCAATGTGTCCTTCAACATCATCAAGTGTCCCCCTAAGCCATGAAGGCCTGTTCCTAGAAGAGGAAGGCTCTTGCGGAGGAGGCTCAATAGGATCCATAGGTTCTTCCACATCGGGCATCATCTCATCTTCCTTTTCCTTCAGTTCCCCGGTGTCAACTTCTCTATATCCTCTTAGAGTAGGAAGATTGTCTACTTTGCTAAGAGCCATATCTTCATCAAATGTGATGTCATGGCTAATCACAACTTCCCCTTGACCATCCACATAGATTCTATATCCCTTAATATTTTCGCTATAGCCCACAAAGATTCCTTTCTTTCTAGATGTACCCAATTTATTCCTTTTCTCCTTCGGCACATGAAAATATACAGGGCTTCCAAAAATTCTAAAATGAGATACATTAGGTTTCTTACCAGTGAACATTTCTTCGGGAGTCTTGGAACCCAATGCTTGATGAGGGCATTGGTTTTGTACATATACAGCGGTATTTGCAGCTTCGGCCCTTAGAAAATTCAGAAGTCTTTGATCATGGAGCATAGCACAGACAACTTCCACAATTGTACGATTCTTCCTTTCCCCCACACCATTCTGTTCAGGAGTATATGGTGTAGTAGTCTCCCTCTTAATGTTAGCCTCTTTGCGAAATTCATGAAACTCATTACATTCATATTCAGTCCCATTATCAATCCTTAAGATCTTGATCTTTTTTTCGGTTTGATTCTTGATCAAGGCTTTGAAGCGCCGAAACCAGGAGAACACTTCATCCTTTTTTTTCAAGAAGTATATCCAAGTCTTGCGAGAATAATCATCTGTAAAAGTGAGGTAATATAAATATCCTCCCAAGGAGTTCACAGGCATCATACCGGATATGGCTGAGTGAACCAATTGCAATATATCGGAGGTCTTGCTTTGGCTTGAGGGGAATGTTCCCCTTTTGAGCTTCCCTTCGACACATCCTGGACATACACCTTCTTGCTCTAATATGAACTCGGGCATCCCGATCACCATTTTTCTTACATCGGGTAGAGCTTTATAATGAAGGTGAGCAAACCTTTGATGCCATAGTTCGGACTGAAGAGATGTGGCACAAGACATGACACCCAGCGGACTTCCACCGACCTAATATAATGAATCAACTCAACACCCAAGAGTACAAGCATCTTTAAAGTTCTTTTTCCATACACGTACCTTGCCATCGCTGAAGGCCACCTTGTAGCCTTTGTCTTCCATTGCCTAAATGGACACCAAGTTCTTTTTGAGATCAGGTACATATAATACATCTTGTAAGTGGATGGTATTACCCTGATTCAATTGGAGAGTGACATTTCCTATGCCTTTCACGGGATATTTTGAATTATCTCCAAGAACAATTTCTAGGTTGGTTTCCTTCTCTATCAGATTATAGAGAGCTTCTTTGTAACCAGTGAAGTGCCTTGAGGCACCACTATCAATAAGCCAATTTCCGAACGAGTTCGAGGGAGCAGCAATAGATAGAGCTGCTGGTAGATAATATTCATCTTGCTTATTGTTAATAGTGTTAGATTCATACTTGGAATTTCATGCCTTCTTGAATGGTTGGCCTCTTCCTTGATTTATGGCACTTCTTTTACCTCTGCCATTTGACCTGCCATTCCTTTGATTGCCTTGAGAGGGATTTTGATCATTGTCCTGGTGCGAGTCCCTTTTATCAAGGCACTCTCTAGCATAGTGACCCGTTTTATTGCAATTGTAACAACGTCCTTTTCTTCCACCCTTTGGTCCAACCTTTCCTTTGAATTTAGTCCCGGAATTGTTTCTTCTTTTAGTATGAGAAGAAAAGGCAGAGGGATGACCTTTAAGTATGGGCATTTTTTGCTCTTCCATCCTCGTTTCTTCTTGAATGCATCTGGCCATTAATTCCTCAAATCCAGGAATTACATTATTGTTGAAAAGAGTAGTCCTGAATATATACCATTCAGATGGCAATCCTCCAAGAGTTGTGAGTGGCATTTCCCTGTCAGGAAGTAGGAATTACTTCCCCAATAGATAGGAGATCATTCTTGATCTCGGTGATCCTTAAGAAATATGCCTGCATACTCTCATCTTTTCCCTTCTTAATTTCCTTCAGCTTATTTCTAAGAAACAAGACTTGATTTGCATCATTAACTTTAAATAAACTCACCAGTCTATCGTAGATTTCCTTGGAGGTGTTCAACTCGATAGAGTCCCGGATGATCTTCCTTGCTTTGACTTCTCCCTTGGTCCATTTGTTCCTAGCAACAGCGGATGCATTTGATGGAGGCTCAACAATCCCACTTCTCACATGGTCCAACACTTCCTGCTCTTCTAATGTTAGATCGATATGGTACAATGAGGAGCAATAAGGCTCCATCACATTGGGACTGATGAGCAGGTTGCTGATATTCTGATAAAGCCCCTGGGGAAGGTCAAGTTCTTGGCCTTCCGAAAATGACTTGGAGTTGTGGAGAGACCCTCTTATGAGGGTCCTGTATGAGATGGACATTGAGCTCCGGGAGCTCTAGGAAGCTTGGGGTACTTCTTGGAGCAATGAGCAACCACAGGGTGAGTGGTTCAGCCTTCCCCTAGTGGTTTGTTGTGTATAGGGTGAGTGGTATAGCCTTCCCCTGCGATACCCCTTGGCGACATGTAGGCAAGATGAGTGGTTCATCCTTCCCTTGCTGAGACATCCTACCCAGTCTGGGACTCATGGGAAGTACCTCTCATCTGGGCAATGAGTAGGGAAATGAGGATAGGGACCATAGTACTACTGATGGACGCAATGTGTACTACCGTACTCCCTATGCTAAGATGACCGATATTGATTTGGGATCAATTGGAACTGACTTTGAGTCAGTAAGAGTGGTATGAGACACTCTCTTTTGATTGGAACTGACTTCGGGTCAGTAAGAGTAGTATGATACACTCTCCTTTGATTGGGACTGACTTTGGGTCAGTAGAGAATGGTATGATACATTCTCAATCACTTCATTTTTTTCATAGTTTAGCAGAGCAAAGCAGTGCATTGATGGTAGAGATAGTACAGATTGGCAGATGGATTAGCAGATGGAGTTCTCCCTAGTTGAGAGGGAGTGTTAAAATTGGCAACTAGGGCCAAACTCCACATGAGTCATCTTATTTATGACAACTGATATTTTTCTTGGATTCCTCTCTCCGAGAGGTGTATGATTGATCTAAAGATCATCCGATTCTAACATGTACAAATGAAGTTATGAAATTATTTTGATTATGGTCAAATTGTCAAGGTTGGACAACAAACTTATGTAGGCTCAGAAGCCCAACAATCACCTTTATTCATCTTCAACATTGCATATAAATAGAAGGTGAATTAGCCTCATTTGGACACACTCATCTTCACACTTCTCGCTCTCTCTCCTCATTGATTGGATACGGATTTCTGGGCCTCTCTCTCTACACATGTCCGAAATTTCAAGAGAGCGAAATTTTAGGAGAGCGAATTTATGGACAGTTTGACAAGCATTGACTGCAGCTAGGGCTGACCACATGTGGGTTGTTTGACCAGACTTTGACTGGGTTGAATTTGACTATTTTGGGGTTTTTTATCTTGTTGTTTGAAGGCCAAAGTTGACTGAAGTTGACTGATTTGTTGAGGGTCAAATCTGCCTTGTTGACCAGCGTTGACTTTTCTGGTTAGGGCTCTTTCGCTGCTGTTATAAATTATCATATTTGTAAATTGTACTATCTCTCTCTACTGAACTATTGAAGACTAAAAGAAGATTTGATCAAGGGTTTCCCCACATTGTGTTTTGTCCCTCGTTGGTGCCACATCTTGTGTCCTCTTGTCTTGGCTTGTCTTCTACTGTTTATGTTTATGTTCTATCTGCATTTTACTATCATGTTGATGTGATTGCTAATCTAAATGTTGATACTGGGTTAATAAAGAAATTGAAGTAAAATTGCTCTAAAGCATAGAACATAATATTGTTGCCTAAAATTAACATTTGGAGGTCGATTTGTGGCATTGTTGTAGATTTGTTGGAAGCCAGATTATCTCAGCAGTATGGGTTGTATGTGCATGTAAAACCCCAATTATCTAATATAATAAAGCTGAGAGTTTTCTTATTCATTGTGTTGTGAGATCGCAGTGCTTTATTTGTTTATTTTTATATGGCAATCTTTTGTTTATGAATCAAATTTGTATCTAGAGTTTTTATGTGTTAAAAATTCGAGCTTGTTCCAAATTTTTCTCATGTGGGACATTACAGCATACCCTTTTACTATTTCTCAAATGATCATCACCATGATCCAGTGAACTTAATATAATTGACATAGATCATGAAATGCACACAAAAATTATACATACATGTACAACCTTACCTTATCTCTTCTTTGCAAAGATCTGGTCCTTCTTCAATTGTCAAGTGCAAACATTCTTCAACAAACGTGCTTCAATTCCATCATCCACAGAAGTTTCATTGAGATGCTTGTTTTGTCTTGGTTACTTTCTGTTGAAATATGTAACTAGGCTCGGTCTTCATAATGGCATATGTAATCATGATTTTATGTATTTAATGAAAAAAAGAAAAATAAATTATTATTTGTATTCTTGAGGCATGGGTTTCATGCTCAAGGAAATTTTATTTTTAGGTCAAGCACCCATTGAGTGCTTCTAGGTTTGTCATAAAGTCAATTGAGTCATTGTCATGTATTGAAGACCCATTTGGGCATGTTACATATTGTAATAGGTCTCAATGCAAAGCCTGAAATAAATGTGAATCAAAGATTTATTGTTTGATCATTTCAAGTATGATATTGTTTGCGTTATGCACGCTGATTTCATCCAATTGCTCTAACACTTAAAGTAAAGTTCTTTGGTGATTTCAATGCCCCTCTTAAAGATGTGATAAGCTAAAAATGAGGGATTCTTAGCCAAGGACATCCCATTCTCCACGAGAACCTTGAGTAATCATTAAAATAAATTGTTTATCTAAATTCTGTTCTGGTAGTGTACCCTATTAATGGGAATTGAAAGCAGTTTTAATGTTGCAACTATTACCATCACAGGAAGTGTTCCTCCAATGTGAGGCATTATTATGTTGTAAAGATAATGTTGCTTCTTGGTGGTGTGCCTTTTGTGGCTTTTTTGGTCTTGAAATATACTTCGTACTATAGGTTTCTATAATAATTTAAGCATATTTAGAAAAGAAGACGTTGCCCCATAGAGAAATTGAGTAAAGTAATGGTTTCCAAACTGACTTTGTAATAGAAATATGTTTCAGAAATGTAAGGTCAGTATGTTCTCGTGTGAGCTGGCTATATCAGACACCTGTGCCCTTTTACTTATACTCTTCCCTTTTTTATCAAGGGAAATAAGAGTTAAATCAACCATGGGACTTTTATCGTATGTAATGGACTCTGGTATAATACCATGCTTTCTACTCCACTTTGAGTGAAGTTAAAATGACATGTCAAGCATCTTAATCTGGACCTTCAACATTTTGGTTAACCACTAAGACGCCACTCAAAATTCTCATTTCCCACCTTCTTGAGATGTACAAAATGTGCCTTCAGTGCAGCCCAGAACTGTCAAACAAGAGAGAATGAGAGAATTCAGAAGAATTGTCAATGTGAAATAATTATGTACTATCACAAAAAAGAGTCATACTTACTGATGGATAAGAATAATATCGAATATCAAAATCCTTACACGTTGCTTTCACGATAGGATGTATACTTGGGTAGTGAAGATGGCAGACAGAAGGGAATAAATGGTGTTCAATCTGCAAGAAGTGCAGAAAAAAACAAACAGGTGAGACAATGAGTATCAAATGAGTATCAAATATATTTTGTCAACTGAAATCTTCAATACTCAACATCATATGTCATGGTCCATTTCTTGCATTGATGGAAGTGCATGCAAGAAAATAAACAACAATTTGTCTTGGTAACGTTCAAACTTCAGCCTACTGTGCACCTATCAAACATATCATACAGATTACAATCATTTATGGCAATTTATTTTCTTCTCAGTTTCATCATTCACCGGATCATCCCCATTGAAGCCACTTTCTATGTAGATGTTGGAGGTTAATGACTTCTAGGTAAACCATGTTGCAACTACTATTTACTATTAGAGTGCATCTGTTGGCTATCGAGTAGTAATGAAATCTCCAGGACAGAATATTTCGTTGACTATTTAACATGCCCTGACGGTCCAACTTCCCTCGATATAGGGACAATGTTTCTCACTATGACCTCAATTTCTACAAACCACTTACATGACACTCGTGTAATACCCACAACACTGTATGGATGTAGACTCGGAACATAGAGCCTGTGCAACGCAGATTGGGCCTAAATGAAGAGTTCCAACCCACATGCTTTCTTCGATCAATCAACAATTATATGCAAATGGAAAGCACAATGCCTATTGCTTGGAGACATGGAAGAGATTCTTTACCATGTCCTTCATAAGATGCAATGACGATAGACACTCAACTAACATGGATGCCCATACCTAGCATCACTTTACTTCCCTGTACCTGGTTATTACATTTCAATGATCAAGACCTACCTGGGCATGGGTATCATTCTCACTGGTACATAAGAAAGACTTGTTTGCTTCAAACGGGAGACATTTTACCACCTAATCATCAAACTGGTGGATCTCCCCTCTCGGAGATCTCTTCCCAAAGTCATTCTCTTGGCATGGCCTTAGGACTACTGACTTTAGTTATAATCCCTTAGTTGTGTACATGTATCGAAGGGAAAGAATCTCTATGTAATAGTTCAAAGCTTTCTCACAGTAGCACATGCTAGAGATTCAATATGTGACTAACAAAACTATGCATGACTAACTAAAGATTGTGATGAAACACTTTGTCTTTTTCCACACATATTCCAAGGATTACAGACATTTGGACTCCATCCACTTTTATTTAATTTGAGAAACAACATTGTTTGGGCATATTTCTTGAAGGGATTTAGAGGGACACATGGTGAAAGATGTTTATGGATGGACTCTAAGTTGTAACACAACAAAATATGGTTACTTGAATCTATCTTGCAAGCTGTCAACAGACACATAAAGTGAAAACTAGACACAAGTTCACATGCACTTTCCTAGGACATGTCAGCTAGTTAACAGCACTTATTGCCATGCAATTAGTCTTTGGAGTAGGAAATGTTCAGTCATATCCCTACAACTGTATGTTCTCCTGCACCAAACCAACAATAAGGTATTAGTCCTTAAAATCAAGTACCTATCTCATTTCAATCAAATATTTTGTTACTCTGTATATTGCTATTTTGCAACTTGGATGTCAGTTATTTTGGATTGCTTTGTTTATGCTTCTACATAAATTTGATATCCTATGCTAGCTATGTCTTCCACCTTCAAGGTACTGCGCCTTATTATTTCAGCTCCTATGTCCTGATAGATTTCGATTAGATAGGTTCTAGACACTTCACTTTCAGTATATGGTATTGATAACCAATTCCTAAGAACCCTATAGACTGGCACAGTCATACACGTCTCCTAAGTTTTTTCACTACCTATTAACCCAATTGAAATATCCTCCACTATATTGTGCAGCATAAGCAAAGGGGGGATAAGCCACTAAATTTGAATCTTGGAAGGCCAAATGAAAAGCCATACGAATTATCGGCCACTATCTAGTATCCAGACTTGATGAAAGTAAACACTAGTAAATATCAGTGAAGAAACAACCAGACTTTTAAGAAAAGTCAACAACATGTGGTTGGTAGATACCAAATCCCTTCAAGGAGAACACGGGTTGAATCAAGCTAGATCCTAAACTAGAGTGTAGCAAGTAGACGGAAGGATACCATTAACTTTCTCTATAAGATGAATTTCTCAATAAAAAAGGTATAGAGAAGGATATGCAATGGAGCAAATAGCCCTAATCAATACCATGACACTAGATATGCAATATTGTGTAATGAAAAATCTGAAGAACAAAGGGAAGGTCAAGACTCAGGAGAAGTCCCATGCAAAGTTTCCTTGGAAGACAATGTTATCAATAGGAATTATAGGAAGAAGTATAACAGGAAATGGATTCTATAATAAAAACAATGTTTTGATTAACTATATCAAATAGTAGAGGTCCCCCTTCAAAACTAGTTTTACATGTAATTATAGGCTCTTAACTTTAAAATTTAAATAGATTCCATATTGTAAACAACAGACTTGAACTTGGTTTTATCCATTCAAAAAAACACCAATTGTCAATTTACTGATTCTTTCGATTTAGTCACCCTGTGGGTTTTTTTTTTCCAAATTTCTGGTTTTTCCTGATTTATTCCCCTACTTGCCAGATTTTTGCCTAGTTATTCCGATTGTTCCCTAAGTTTATCCAACGCTGCCAAATTAATCCTGTACCAACCAAAAATGGGTGACCCCTAGAAGAAACTTTTCTCCTATTCTTCTCTTCCAGCTAGCAGCCAGCAGTCCCTGACACCCACCTTGTAGCTGATGTGATGTGCCATTCGTATCTCTGCCACCTGCATCAATCATATGTCTCCTCGCCCATTTGTCAAGAGCACATGTTGGAAGGTGGGCTTCTGATCAAAAGGTACTTTATTCATTTTGCAATTGGGTGCTTATGCTTGTTTGTAATTGGGCATTTTAACATGGATTATGGGGTAACTTGATAGAAAGAAGGATCTTGGCCGTAGTCTTGTCCCGTCACCTTAAATGGGGGGTTAATTTTCAATCTTTCCAGCTGGACCTCCCCTAATATCCCATGACTTTAGGTAGGGGCACTACTTGGGAAACCATGATTGAGATTGTGTAGCCCCATCTCTCCCTATCCATACTTACCACTTTCCATCTTACATTATGGCCCCCAATTCCACCTCCCTTCCTTGGGTTAACTAACCATTCGTTCTTTGGGATTTGGCACCCAAACATCCTCATTACTTGGGTTGGGTCTAGAAATGCACCCTAGGAGGTTAATGCAGCTAAAAGAAAAGAAAGAGCATATGATGGCCACACGAAAAACAAAATGAAAAAGATGGTCATGACTTACAAATTAGCATGTAGGCAAAAGCCAAGCATGAGCTCCAACTCTATCATACAGCCATCACCTGGTTCCTGTGCCAATGTTGCCCTATCTCGTAGAAGACAAGGAACTCTTGCATGTCCCAACCCCTGATGGCCAATGAATTGCCCCATCCCAAAGGGGGTAATAACTACTATACATCAGACAAAGCAAGCTCCCATTCCTCGAGCTACGAGGAGTAATACAAGGAAAAGGTAAAAGGCAATATAGAAGGGTGGAAGCACAAAGGCTGAGGTAACTCATGCATCCACAATTGCTCCCTCCTCACATCTATACACGCTGGATGAGGTATTCCATCATAGTCGATCCCTTTGACAATGACATCGTAATATCCCCAATTTTGATTTATAATTTGAGGGGATTAATGGAGTTTATTGGGGAGGTGCTAAGCATAGCATAAATTTGTAATTTGGGCATTGGAGGCATTTTTGGTGTATGGGACAATGTTGCGGGAAGCGTCCCCCCCCCGGTTCTAAGGCCCGAAGTGCGTCCCGTGCAGATGCGTCCAGGAAGCGTCCCCAGAAGCGCGATTCCAAAATTCGGAAGCGCGCTTCCACCTGTTTTGGACGCTTCCTGGAAATTTCCGAAGTTTTCTTTCGAAGCACGCTTCGTACGGCGCTTCGGTCGTACGAAGCGTGGCGCTTCAGAGGGCGAAGCGTACGCTTCCCGTACGGTTCAGTACGATTCCTTACAATTCCCGTGGGTCCACCTTGGGTTAGGGTGAGGAATGAAGGCAAAAAAAATATAAATATAGCAGATGCTCCCTCATGGTAATGAAAAATAAAGGAGAATGTCACTTTTACTTAAATTTTTAACATTACCATGAAATGACTCAGGATGTTTGAGAGTGATTCCAGCCTCATTGGAATTCATATGGAGAAAATAAAATTTCATATCCTATTCAAAATTTAGCAGACCTAACAGTTTTCAGGAATTCAGGATCAATGGGATTGTGGCATTTCATTAGATTATATCAAGTATGAAGGTATGCGATTAGCATTTAATCGAGAGCACCAAGCCTATATGTACCCTAGTGTTGGTGGTGTTTAATTTTTGAACTCCTTTGTCACGCCCTTTAGCAAAAAATTACCTTTCAATCAAGTCAAAATCATCGATCAAGCATGTTAAGCTTTTTCTACCATATTTAAGTCTTGAATTAGGTAGTTTGATCAAAATAGGCAATGGTTGACTAATATCCCTAGACAATCGAGGTAGAGGCAAAGGCTAAACAATCTAGAATTCATAGAAATGGTTGATGCTTGAATAATTAATCATTAATGTACAATGGATGCTATATCTATCTTGATTTATGCAAAAATATGCATGTTTTCATGTCTTCTACAACTAATTTGGTATTTGGGATGTTTGTTTTGAGTATAAATGCAAAAAAATATAAATATATAAATATGTATATATATATAGCAGATGCTTCACTTTCTAGATTTTTGGAAAATGACGCTTCCGCGTCCCCGCTTCCAAAAAACGTCCCCGCTTCGTGCAACATTGGTATGGGACTTGGGAGATAAAAAAAATTATAGCTCTTGTGGAATGTGGGTACCACAAGAGAAGGAAATTTGACCCAATGGAGCAATTCGCACTAGTGAGAAGAGAGAGAGATAAAGGAAGGAGTGCGAATTAGTGGAAGGTGGGGACCACCAAGGGAGAGAGGGCCAACAATTATAAATAGAGCTCGGAGGTCTCCATTTGGTACGCACTAGTAAGAAGAGAGAGAGATAAAGGAAGGGGTGCAAATTAGTTGAAGGTGGGGACCACCAAGGGAGAGAGGGCCAACAATTATAAATAGAGCATGGAGGTCTCCATTTGGTACTTTTGATCATCTGACAATTTAACATTAGTTCTCTTGAGGTGCTTAGCCAAGAGAACCAAGTTGTTAAGCACAAGGAATTCCCGAGCGAGAATTCCACCCTCATTTCGGAGAACTTCGAGTGTCTCCCTAGTGAGGCAATTGGGGAGCTCAGTTCAAAGTTTCCATTGAGCACATACAGTCATTTCCTTCAGCTAGAGCGAGTTTCTCTTGGACGCAAAATAGAGATTGTGGCTCTTGGGAGGGCCAACAAAAAGGGGAATTTCGGCCAGCCAATTAGCAGAGAATCCTTCCACAAAGAGGGTTGAAGTTTCTTGTCAATTTGCAGGTCTATTGGTGAGGCATTTGGGAGAGCTGAGTTGCTCCAATTCTTGGCCTGCACAGGGGCTCACTGGGCATTGTTATGCAAGAACTTGGGCAAGGAGAAACTATGGTGTGGCTACGGAGGAATAAGGGAAAATTTAGGAAGGAGATTTTCTAGTAGAGATTTGGAGCATTTTGTAGAAGATTTCATCTACAGCCAGTTTTGCTAGCCAATTAGAGGTCCACTCACAAATTGGGTCAATAGGGCACGTTGGACTCAACCCAAACCCTTTCTGAGTTTTGTGGGTTTTATGAGAGGAGGCTAGGATTAATTTTGCAGAATTTGTTGAGCACTCCTAGGGGAAGAATTCCTAGTTGCATTAAACAGTCAGCAGCATAAGATTATTGGAGGGCACAGTTATTTCGGGGACCATTTCCGCCACTTGGGTTCGTGAGATATTTCTGGGTGGAGTAGTGATTGTGGCTAATTTCTCAAAAAAATTGGAGCAGTTTGGAGGGCTAAATCAACAGTTCTTTTCCAATGGCAACAACAGTTTTCTCGGTGGACGCATATTTGGTAGTAGAGTCATTTCCAGCATTTAGGTACCATCTTATTCACTTGGGATCTTGCCTTGCTTGCTTTAGCAAGCCTAGGTTCTTCTGTTCCTACTCATTGTACTCCATTTGATTAATTTAATAAAAAAGCTCAGCGTTTTGGGTGTAATTTCTAGCATAATCCAATATTTCTACATGTGTCCATTTTTTATTGCATGTTTATGATTTCACTACTGTTATCACTTAATATTTCCATTAGGAATATTACAATGGTATCAGAGCCATAATCTTGGCTCAGCCTATGGGAAACCCTTCATTCTATGACAAGACCAAAATAAAAAGCTAAGAAATCCTGGGATCCAAAGAAAGATTAAAATCAAACAACATTGCAGTAACCTTGAATGAGGTGATTAGGATGCAACAAATGATGATTGATGTGGGGGAGCAGCTGATTCATTCCACAATTGGGAATCGAGACCATTCTCAATTATACAACAAATCCACTATGCCCAAAATTATGGGTAATGCACCAAGATGGCAAGACATGATTGCAACTGATGTGGAGTTATTGGTAGCAAAATGGAGGGCATACCAATCATTAGGTCATGGCATTCAGGCGTCACTCTCTTTTTGGGAGTTCTATGAACTAAGAGGCATGCACAAATCAGTGGGGATTCAATGGAATTATGCAAGGATGACGAGGAGGATTAAGGCAGAAGATGAAAGAGTAGTTGAAGGGGCCATGGTTGGCAAGGAAACAGTTGAGCATATACCCATTAATGAGATGCCATCCGTTGTTGAGGTATACATTGATGAGGTATCCCAGGTTGTGACCGAGTTCTCAACTGATGGTAGCTCACTACAGGTTGATGAGGTGTCGAGAGACATCTCCACTGTTGATGAGGAGCTGATAGGTCCAAAGGCATCCGGATCTATGACAGAGTTGTCGAACGACAGTCACCTACATCTAACTGGTGAGCATGTCTTGCGTGTTGGGTTGTCTATGGAGGAGCAGTCAAAGGCTAGTGTTGAGTCCATGATGGAGGAGGATGTGCAACCATCCTTTAGGCTAGCCATTGATGAGGGGCAACACAGAGACCACAGGTTTGGATTTCAACACAATTCACTTCAGAGGCACGCTGATGGGATCTACAACGTTATTTTCCCACCCTTACACATTGGTTGAGGGAGGCAGAGTTGTCTAGACATACCCAAGGGGATTTCCAGGTTAGCAGGACTGACCAACATGAGTTGACTATGGCACACCGTCAGCATGGAGGGCTTGTTCCGTACACAAGAGATTGTACATTCGATCCCTCCTTTGGGATTGGATGGTGAGAGGTCTTGAGCTGGTACTCGATGGAGCAAGCTAGGCGGTTGGATACATCCATGGCCACATTTCAATAGAGGCTTGGGATTACCAAAGGGACTCAAGGGTCAGACTTGTTGCGATCCAGGTGGGATTTCCCATCACATCATAGAGTTGGTAGGTGATGGTAGTAGTTGCGTGATGGATCCGACGTTTGGGTGCACACACGTTTTCAGATCTCAATCAGAGCACTGGTCAACACTAGTGACAGGATGGTTTGACAGGGCAGCAGGCAAATTTCATGAGTTGTCTTGGCCTATTAACTGTGCGTGGGGTCACAAGGTGATTAGCTTACTCTGGCAAGAGCTGGTAGGAAAAGGTGGCATCAGCAGGCCACTAGACAAGGCATTACATGGAGACGGTTCCCTCTTATTGGTATATTGGACACCGGAGATACCAAGGATAGGCACAGTAGTGTCATTCCTGTTGGCATGTGAGGAGTCAAGTCGCTCAGGTCTTTCAGGACAAATGGAGAGATTTAGCCCACATCATGGAGGGTTTACTAGCAGAGTGAAGGATACTTTGGCACATGTAGGATACTGTATATTACAAGGTGAGACGACAGTGAGTAGTGGAACACAGGACTGCACAAAGTTATTTTGTAGGCTCCAGCATTATATAGAGGGATGCAGACTGATGCGTGCAGACCTAATTTTGGGCAATAGAATCCAGTGGTGTGCAAGGCAATGCAGTGAGGAGCAGTGGCTTGTAGAGGAGCATGCAGATGCATGGTGGTGTGGCGTAACATGTCAGTTTACATTGTGGTGTAGGTCGAGTAGATCGCATCTCATTGAGTACCCACGGGGAGTGTCAGGTATGGTGACAAAGGTAGGATACGAGGTGATACAGGATGGGATAGCAGTAGCAGGGGTTATCAAGTGGTGTACAGGACTAGGCTGCGGTGTAGAGTGGCATGTTGAGGAGTACCTCGATGCTCGATGGTATGCAAGGGTGTACGGTGTTGTGCAGCAGGGTCTTGGAGTGTTGCCTCTAGGGAGACTCCTAGACGGAGACATTGGGCATACCTTTGGGTGTAGTTCACCCAAGATCAACGGGGATAAAATGAGCAATACTTGATGGTATCTATGGGGACTCACATGCCTGACCCTCTTCAACATCACTTACAAGCACCGTCGATTTGGTTGTTGTCCTTTGGCACTTTCAACATGAGCAGTGGGAGGTGGGGAGCTCACCCGAGATATTTGGATGACACACAACGCACTAAGGGAGAGACTTCTCAGCTATGGCATTGGGTCGGTAAGAGAATTGACAGCCATAGGTTGGGGGATGAGGTGATCATCTACAAGGGTGACATATCATTCATCACTGACCCTACACTTGGGGAGTTGGTCACGAGGGAGACATTTGTCACTCTTTCCATAGGGCATGTTAGGACCATGCATGGGTAGAGGATACCATGTACGGCTAAGGTAATTTTCAAGTATGTGTCCAGGATCCAGACATTGTATTGGCACATTATCGAGAGGGAAAATGGCAAAACCAGTGGTGATGGTTGGCAGGAGCAGGAGGGACCCGCATACAACGAGTCGATTACAAGTATCAAATGCCCATCTATTGGTTGCATTCAGGGGGTATCTATTTGGCACATGTGGATTCCAGCGGTCATCGGTACTACAGAGTGGCAGGCATAGGCCAGTTTAGCATGCATCAGATTAGTTCATGATTTATGGAGCCTATATATTGATTGCGTGCAAGGACTAGTGATGAGGCACAGATGGATTCCATTAGTTGTCATAGCCATGCCACAACAGGTTCGATTATGGGATGCAGGGATTCAGTTGGTTGATAGATCACTCTGTCTCGTGAGGAGGGAAGTCACGGCAGAGAGTGATCTAGTTCACTCTTAGGTTGGCACATGGGGGTTCGCAGAGGCCTTCATCATATGGCGAGGCAATCTTTCTCTATTGTTGCACAAGTTTGTAGTTAGATTTGGATGGGTAGGCTTTGGCGACATGGAGATTCCTGGGCAGGATATATTTCGCCTCTATCAGTGTTTCACCATCGAGTTCCAAGAGAAAAGGATACAGTTTATGCACGATGGGCAATGTATTAGAGCCAGAGTAATGCAATGACAATATGGTGGCACCCTTTTGAGGCTAGCATAGGACCCGCGCATCACAGTACTTAACGGCTCAACGACATTCAAGGATGAGCTGGCTACTACAGGGGAAGATCATTCAGATTCCCCATTGGGCTTTAGTGAGTCGCTAATGGCGTGAGGAACTTCATCAGCATGGCAGGTCGGTCAACAGGAGGATATCAGGAGGAGATCATGCAAGGGAGACTTCATTCGCATAGGGATTGGGTCGTATCTTTTGGGGCCAACCATCAGATTGCATGAGATGGACTACTCGGATAGTGAGTGGATCAAGGGGTGCTTCACGTTGATCACATTGGCTTGGGATCTTGGTATTGAGGGACTCTTTCATTATAAGATAGTGCAGAGATGAGGGACGATCCAGTGGCACATTTGGGACCCTGGTATGGTTTGCAGTGACAGTGGGGATCCATAGTCAGAGAGGGCACTTGTTCAGGAATTTCTTGAGGACAAGCAATTTTTGGTGGAGAGGAATGTAATATCCCCAATTTTCATTTATAATTTGAGGGGATTAATAAAGTTTATTGGGGAGGTGCTAAGCATAGCATAATTTTGTAATTTGGGCATTGGAGGCATTTTTGGCATATGGGGCTTAGGAGAAATAGAAACTATAGCTCTAGTGGAATGTGGGGGCCACAAGAGAAGGAAATTCGACCCAATGGAGCAATTTGCACTACGGAGAAGAGAAAGAGAAAGGAAGGGGTGCGAATAAGTGGAAGGTGGGAACGACCAAGGGAGAGAGGGCCAACAATTATAAATAGAGCTTGGAGGTATCTATTTGGTACTTTTGATCATTTGACAATTTAACATTAGTTCTCTTGAGCTACTTAGCCAAGACAACCATGTTGTTAAGCACAAGGAATTCTTGAGCGGGAATTCCACCCTCATTTCGGAGAACTTCAAGTGTCTCCCTAGTGAAGCAACTGGGGAGCTCAGTTCAGAGTTTCCATTGAGCAAATTTATATTCATTTCCTTCAGTTGGAGTGAGTTTCTCTTGGACACAAAACATAAATTGTGGCTCTTGGGAGGGCCAGCGAATAGGGGAATTTGAGCTAGCGAATTAGCAGAGGATCCTTCCACAAAGAGGGTTGGAGTTTCTTGTTAATTTGCAAGTCTATTGGTGAGGCATTTGGGAGAATTGAGTTGCTCCAATTCTTGGCCTACGTAGGGGCTCACTAGGCATTGTTGCGCAATCACTTGGGCAAGGAGAATCTATGGTGTGGCTACGGAGGAATAAGGGAAAATTTGGGAAGGAGATTTTCTAGGAGAGACTTGGAGCATTTTGTAGCAGATTTCATCTACAACCAGTTTTGCTAGCCAGTTAGAGATCCACGCACAAATTGGGGTCACCAGGGCACTTTGGACACAGCCCAAACCATTTCTGAATTTTGTGGGTTTTATGAGAGGAGGCTAGGATTAATTTTGCAGAATTTTATGAGCACTCCTGAGGGAAAAATTCCTAGTTGCATTCAGCACTCGACAACAAAAATTATTGGAGAAGGGCACAGCTATTTTGGGGACCATTTTCGCTACTTAGGTTCGTGAGATATTTATGGGTTTTTTTGAGTTGGTGGAGTAGTGCTTGCTGCTAATTTCTCAGAATTTTTGGAGCAATTTGGAGGGCTAAATGAGCAGTTCCTTTCCAGCAGGAGCAACAATTTTCTGCGTGGACACATATTTGATAGTAGAGTCATTTCCAACATTTGGGTACCATCTTATTCACCTAGGATCTTTCCTTGCTTGTTGTAGCAAGCCCAGGTTCTTTTGTTCCTACTCATTGTACTCCATTTGATTAATTTAATAAAAAGGCGCAGCGCTTTTGGTGTTATTTCTAGCATAATCTAGTATTTTTGCATGTGTGTATGATTTTTATTACATGTTTATGATTTCACTACTATTATCACTTGATATTTCCATTAGGAATATTACAGACACTTGGCGATGGAGTTCTTTCCCCTTTGTTCCATCATTATTCACATGGCGCCTATCGATTGAAGGGTGGACCAAGGGCATGTCACTTCCCTTTGGGGGTTGAGAACACCTAATAGGATAGTCTATTAACCACTCCTACCTGAGGAGGTAACTCCATTACGTGACCAAGGCGTCAATTTTGGAAGAGAAGCCCCATATGCGGTGTTATATTGCCCATTTCCTTCAAGCTTGATTCACTTAGATGCAATAATGATTGATGTACATGATGATAAAAGTTGCAGCACTGGATATTGTGTGTAATTGGCAGGTCGTTCCATTTATAGGTCTGGGCAACTTAACTGGGGTTCAGGGCCTCTAAAGGAACATATTGAAACCCACAAGTGATGCATTGAGAGCCATGCGACTCCAAGCAATTGTAGAGCATCATTCACAACTATGAGCACCTTCATCACCCACAATGTTCCTGCATTCGCTTTATTACTCATGCGATGATGTACCTGGACCAGCATGTCATCTGAAATCACCCCCTGAATGATCTCATTTAATTAATGAAGGTATTACAGACTTATGTGATAGGGTGTGCCTATGTTATTTTATGCAACAAATCAATAAGATTGTGAAATACACAGACACTAAAATAGTAAGAGAACACAGTAAGCAAACACATAAAACACAACAAGCTTAATAAGGAGTTCACCCAATCCTCCTGGGTTACGTCTCCTAGTCCAGCCTTGAGTGGTGGCCTTTCTATTGTGTCTTAAAAAGCAGAGTTTTACAACAGTGAGCTCAAATTGAGCTCACTCAACAAATGATGATCAGTAGGACTGTACTTGGATTCCCCAAGTGTCTAGAGTACACAGACTCCCCTTACTGAAACTCGACCTCAATTGGTCCCAATGGTATGAGTCCAATTTGGTACTCAATACCCGACAGGTATACACAGAAGAGTTGCTTGAACCTCTCAAGCCTTCTTTGGAGTTCACAGACTCTCTCTGTCTCTGTCTACTCAATGTTGCCTTTGCTCTGTAGGTCAACTCGGCTTCTCTGTTCTCTGCAATTTTGCTTTTCTCTCTTTCTGCTCTCTTTTCCTGCTCCCTCTGCTCTCTGTCTGTTCGTGGCTTAAAGCCAATCTGCTCCCTGACTGTTCGTTTCTTCTTCCTGACTCTCTAGATCTCCCGTCTCTGTCCACTGGAATTCCCCTGCTCTGCGTCATCATCGCTGTAATGCTTCACAGAGAGGTGGCCACCTGTTTCCTCACGAATTGAGCGTTAGTTCTCTTTGAACGGTCGTTATTTCCGTTGCTCCAAGATTGCCCGCAAAATTGTTTCCTCTGCCAACTCATCAGTCATGCTGGATCTCAAATCTTATCCGTCTCAGCCTATTTCCTTGTCGAATCCGGTCATCCATCAGATCATTTCTCCGTCATTGATCTGGAGCCTCCAGATCCTACGGTCTCTGTCCATATCGGGCGGGTAAGTAGCATGCCCTTTACCCGTCTGATGTGAGCGGTTTTCTCTCTCATTCGCTGGACATGTGTCACCTGTTGTATGGCATTGGGCGGGACTCGGTCGAACCCGCTTGCCGCTTGAAGTCCTTCCGATATCTTGCCGGTTTTAGCGCGGGACCGCCTTCTGACAGAATTGGCGATTTCCGTACGGGTTTATGCTTTCCTCGTGACCGAGCGCTTAGGGGCTTTCCTTCACTGAGGGGGACACCCTGCAATACGCAACTAATCGCGTATCAGAAACTACCTCTGTTTTTGGATTTGACCTCCCGTTTGCCAACTTGTGCCAGCACATGATTACCATGGGCCAACGTCTACGTGCTTTGATCGAGGGTCCTCGTTGCTCTATGCTAACCACAAATTGCCATTGTTCAGAGGTAATTTTTAATAAGCTCGACATCCATAATACTTTGAAACTTCGGTATGAGTTTTACAGAGTTCAAGAAACTTTTAAGAGTGTTTAAGGATCCAATTCGGATCACGGCCTTCCCACTGAAAAAGCTTTTGGACCACCAAAAATTGGTTTTCAAGCATCAACTAAGTGAAGGTATAGTTGTCTCACTTCTTCAATCTCTATCCATTTTGCATTGCTTGGCTTTGAACCCTTGAGTCCAATCTTGAGGTACTCAACATCTCCCCTGCGTGTCGTCCTCACCTTCCTGTCCAAAACTGTGTCTTCTTGTAATTCATTGAGATATTCAGATAACAGATCATCAATAGAAGGCAACTGACTCTGCTCTTCGGGATCTTCAATTAATGAAGGTTCAAATAGTCTCAAGTTGTTTGCATTAACAACTAAGTAGATGTGCATGTAAGCTAGTAAATCAAGGCGAAAAACATTCTCACCAATTTTCTCAAGTATCTTGAAAGGTCCATACCTTATTGGCTTTAACGTTTTACCTTCACCTTGCATTTTGTCCTTGCTGATATACAGCCAAACTTGATCACCAACTTGGAAACTATGCTCCATCCGATGCTTGTCATGCCTTGCCTTGTACTTGGCTTGGCTCTTTTCTAGCTGTTCCTGTACTGCCTAGTGAATCTCTTGGATTTGTTCAATGAACTTGGTTGCCTTGTCCACATCATTGTGTCCATCAATTGCTATGTCTTTACCAAAGACAAAATCCAAGGGAGACCTTGGTGTGAAACCAAAACAGATCTCAAAAGGAGATCTCTGTGTAGAAGAATGTTTAGCTCGGTTGTAAGCATGCGGCACATAACATAAGTGTTCATCCCAAAGTTTGGGATGCTTGCTGCAATAGCCTCTGAGCAATTGGATCACTGTCCTATTGACCACTTCTGTTTGTCCATCTGTTTGAGGATGAAAAGTTGTGCTCTTCTTCAGTTTGGTGTCCATCAGTTCCCACAAACTTGACCAAAACTTCCCAACAAATCGGGTATCTCAATCAGATATAATGGAAGTGGGTAGTCCAAAATGAACCCATATATGCTGAAAGAACAACTTTGCAATTTGTTCAGCTGTAATCTATTTGTTACAAGGTATCAAAATACACATTTTGCTAAACCTATCCACAACAACATATAAATAGTCATGACCTTTCCTAGATTTAGGTAGTCCCCCAACAAAGTCCATGGAAACACTTTCCCAAGGATGAGAAGGAACTGGTAGTGGAGTGTACAAGCCTAGTTTTCTATTCCTGGGCTTGCTTTTAGCACACATGGTACACCCTCTCACATATCTAGAAATTGTCTCATTCATTTTCGGCCAATAACAAAATCTTTGCAGTTGTGCAACCGTTTACACCAAAGTGACCTGATATTAGAGAAGTGTGTGCTTCTCGAATTATCTTTACTCTTTCAGTTTGTGGAATGCATAACTTCTCAAAATGATACAAGAGTTAGTCCTTCACATGATAATCCAATTCTTCTATTCGTTTGCCTTGACTGAAAGTTGCATATACATCTTTAAGATCTATATCTTGAGCATATTGTTCAATGTAGCTCTCATGCAATACTGAATTATGCTTAAGTATAGTGGATGCATTTATAATTGGTCTAGATAACATATTTGCAACTTTATTGTGTATGCCTTTTTATATCTGATGACTAAATGAAACTGTTGTAGAAACCCATCCATCTATAGTGTCTTGATTGCTACAACTTAGTTTGGGAGTGTAGATATTGAAGTGGTTGATGATCAGTATGTATAACTGTCTCTTTGCCCATTAAGTAATGTTTCCACTTTTTCACACTCTGTACTAATGCATACAATTCTTTATCATATGTGGGATAGTTAACTACTACAGAATTAAAAGTCTTAGAATGATAACATATGGGTTTACCGTGTTGTATCAACACCGCTCCCATGGCATAGTCACTGGCCTCTGTTTGGATCTCAAATGGTCTTTGAAGATCGGGCAGTGCTAGTACTGGTACTGTACTAATCTTTTCTTTCAAGGTGTCGAAGGCTTTCTGCTGTTTGTCCCCACTGAAACACCTTGTTCAATCCTGTTAAAGCATGTAAGGGAGCTACAATTAAGGAAAACTTAGAAATGAACTTTCTCCAACACTGTGGCTGCTCCTAAGAAGCTTCTAACTTCTTTAGCAGATTTGGATTTAGGCCAGTTTACAATCACTGCAACCTTAGAGGGATCTATCTTCAATTCACCACCCCCTACTATAGGACCCAAATTATTCAAAGATGTTTTACCAAATTCACATTTTGAGAGTTTAACATAAAGATTTTCTCTTTTCAAAACATCTAGGGTTTGCTTAACATGCTTTAGATGTTCTTCCCACGTTTTGCTGAATATAAGAATGTCATCCAAATATGCAATAACAAAATCATCAAGAAAAGGGCTAAGTACATCATTCATTACTCTCATGAAAGTAGCAAGAGCATTAGTTAAGCCAAAAGGCATAACCAGCCACTCATACAATCCCTGCTTTGTTTTGAAAGCAGTCTTCCATGCATCTTGTTCTGCAACTCTGACCTGATGATATCCACTATGCAAGTCTAACTTGGAAAAATAAACAGCGTCTTTCAATTGATCTAATAGATCATCTATGCGAGGAAGGAGATAACGATTTTTTATCGTTATCTTATTCAATGCTCGGTAATCAATGCACATTCTCCATGAGCCATCTTTCTTTCTCACCAAGACAATTGGAGACCCACATGGCGATGTGCTAGGTCTGATGAACCCCTTCTCAAGCAACTCCTGCACCTGCTTCTTGATTTTTGCATTCTCTAAAGCAGACAACCTGTACATTCCAATGTTAGGCAATGGAGCATCTTGCTTCAAATTAATATCATGCACTATTTCCTTTTTGGGTGGCAGACCTTTAGGCTCTTGAAACAAAATATCATATTCTGAAACAACTTTTTCTAAATCAGCTTGCTGTTTAGCATCACAGCCCTCAAATACATTGGTTTTATCAGGTTTCTTTTCCTTTACAACCATCAATAAAAATTGTTTGCATGAATTTACAATTCGTTTCATCTGCCCTGAGTTTATGAGAGTATAATTATTCTTGAACTTATGAGCCCTTACAAAATATTCGATTCCATCTTTAACGAGTGGATACTTGTTCTCAGCTCTATAGAAAACAGCTTTTCTATCATACAAGTAAGGACTTCCTAACACAATTCCACATATATCCAGAGGAACTATATCTAACTCAACGTCATCTACAAATGCTGACCCAAAAGAAAAGTTTACATTGTCTAGTCACTTGCAGTTGTGCTTTATCACATAACCAACCTAATGGGTATGGTTTCTTGTGAGGTGTAGTCAATAATCCCAACTTCTTTACAATTGCTTCAAAAATTAAATTTACTTGTGAGCCACTATCAAACAAAGTATCAATCTTTTGATGCTTGGAAATAACTCGAATATGGAAAACATCATGTCTTTTTCTCTCATTTTCTTCATTATTAGTAGTTTGTGCAGAATTACTAGTAGATGCTTTAGAATTTTTACCTTTTATACCGGTGGCTGCAATGGTTGTTTCATCTCCTGAGTCTGACCCCAAATCCTTTTGAATAGCTGCAGCAGTCTTCTTCTTCTTGCCCTCGAACTTCTTAGGTCTTGGCTCCGGATGCAAAATCCGACAGTGTTCATCATCATGCCCATCTTTTTTATAGTGAGTGCATGAAGACTTTTTCTTTTGTACAGCATTGGCCTTCCTCTCTTTCCATTTCTGTTTTCTTTCCTCCTTATTCTTGCTTGCAGTGGGTTTGGATGATCCCCCAACTTCTGGGTTCCCATTCTTTCCTCTAGCTTCTAGATGCGTAGCTTGCACAGATACCTTATCTATATTAGTGGGATTAAACATGAGGATAGTGTGCCTCATGTAGCTGTGTAGACCACCTATGTACTTCAACAGAGTCTCAGGTGAGTCTAATGAGATTCCTAGAATCAAAGCTCTTTTCCTAAATTCTTGGGTGTAACCTTGTACACTTTGCCCTTTCAATTGGCGAAGAGTTTGCCAGCTCATCATGGCTTGGTGCATGTAAGCTAGTGGATAGAACTACTTTTTGATTGCAGAAACAAATTCACTCCAGACAGAAAGAATCTTACGATGTTTCTTCATGTCAGCTTGTCTCCTGCCTTCCCACCATACCAAAGCAGTGCCTCCAAGGCGTAGGTTGGCCAGTTGAATCTTACTCTTGTCTGAGTCGATACTCTGTACTCTGCAATAAACATCAATCTATCTAATCCAATTATCCAGCTTCTCTGCATTCAACTCTCCATCATATATTGGTAAATCAAATTTAACATCTAATTTAATCAAAGATGTCTTCTTTTTATGTTCAGGGCTATTAGGAGGTGTGAGAAAGTTTTCTTCTTTCTCTTTGCCTTTTTAGCGGTCATGGAGGAGAGATTCTTCTTCTCCTTTTTCTTTGGAGTGTGATGAATCTACATCTTTACCTTTCTTAAACTCCCTATACATTTCCTCTACCATGGACCTCATGGTCAGGAAACTATCTATGAATTGAGGGTCTAGTCCCAAGGGACTTTCTTCTAACATTTTCTTCTTAGGACAAACTCTTCCAATTTTCGGCTTAGTTTCAACCAACTCTCCTTCTCCTAATTTAAGCTTTGATCTAGTTAGCATTCAACAATAAAATCTAGCACAAGCTTGTCTAACCTTAACAACCTAGGAGCTCTGATACCACTTGATCTGAAATCACCCCCTGAATGATCTCAGTTAAGTAATGAAGGTATTACAGAATTATGTGCTGGGGTGTGCCTATGTTATTGTATGCAACAGATCGATAAGATTGCAAAATACACAGACACTGAAACAATAAGAGAACACAGTAAGCAAACACATAAAACACAACAAGCTTAATAAGGAGTTCACCCAATCCTCCTGGGCTACGTCTCCTGGTCCAGCCGTCAGTGGTGGCCTTTCTATTGTGTCTTAAAAAGCAGACTTTTACAACAGTGAGCTCAAATTGAGTCTCACTCAACAGATGATGATCAGTAGGACTGTACTTGGATTCCCCAAGTCTCTAGAGTACACAGACTCCCCTTACTAAAACTCGACCTCAATTGGTCCCAATGGTATGAGTCCAATTTGGTACTCAATACCCGACAGGTATACACAAAAGAGTTGCTTGAACCTCTCAAGCCTTCTCTGGAGTTCACAGACTCTTGGACTCTCTCTGTCTCTGTCTGGTCGATGATGCCTTTGCTTTGCAGGTCAACTCGGCTTCTCAGTTCTCTGCAATTTTGCTTTTCTCTCTTTCTGCTCTCTTTTCCTGCTCCCTTTGCTCTCTGTTTGTTCGTGGCTTAAAGTCAATCTGCTCCCTGACTGTTCGCTTCTGCTTCCCGGCTCTCTGGATCTCTTGCCTCTGTCTGCTGGAATTCCCCTGCTCTGCGTCATCATCACTATAACGCTTCACAGAGAGGTGGCCACCTATTTCCTCACGAACTGAACATCAGTTCTCTTTGAACGGTCGTTATTTCCGTTGCTCCAAGATTGCCCACGAAACTGTTTCCTCTGCCAACTCATCGATCATGTCGGATCTCAAATCTTATCTGCCTCAGCCTATTTCCCCGTCGAATCTGGTCATCCATCGGATCATTTCTTCGTCATTGATCTGGAGCCTCCAGATCATACGGTCTCCGTGCATATCAGGCGGGTAAGTAGCATGCCCTTTACCCATCTGATGTGAGCGGTTTTCTCTTTCATCCGCCGAACGCGTGTCACCCGTTGCATGGCATCGGGCGGGACTCAGTCGAACCCGCTTACCGCTTGAAGTCCTTCCGATATCCTGCCAGTTTTAGCGCGGGACTAGCCTTCTGATAGAATTGGCGATTTCCGTATGGTTTTATGCTTTCTTCGTGACCGAGCACTTGGGGGCTTTCCCAATCCCTCACTGAGGGGGACACCCTTAGCGCTAATCGCGTATCAGAAACTACCCTTGTTTTTGGATTTGACCTCCCGTTTGCCAACTTGTGCCAGCACGCGGTTACCATGGGCCAACATTCTGCGCGCTTTGACCGAGGGTCCTCGTTGCTCCGTGTTGACCACAAATTGCCATTGTTCAGAGGTAATTTCTGATAAGCTCGACATCCATAATACTTTGAAACTTCGGTATGAGTTTTACAGAGTTAAGGAAACTTTTAAGAGTGTTTAAGGATCCAATTCGGATCAGCATGCCCACAGCGAACTTAGCAGTAATTACATGTTGTGGTAGTTGATCCAGGGCCCAGATGAGGTTTGTCTCATACTTTGAGACATGGGAGGGCTAGCACCATCTTCAGTGCCCTCAACATTGGAGCAGAATTAGGCTCATTCATCACTTGGCGATCCATGAGACCCAATTTTGTGCTCCAAAACCACATTCAGGGCTACAAGATGATTTGCAGAGAGACCTAGGGGGCAACCCCTAGACCTTGATTTTAGGAGGCCCCTACACATGTCATGGCACCAAACGAGAACAACGCAAGCCCTAGAAGGGCCTATGATAGCATGACATCATCATTTCAACCCATTTGTTGAAGATTTTATTATGTTTCACATTAGCTACAAGGTTGGCTTGTGACCTTGCTTGTAGTTTGCCCATTATTTTATGATTTGAAGGGCTTGTAGGCTAAAATAGACATTAGTAACACACATATTTATTAGAGATCATTCATTCGTGATCTCTCATCATCATCACCTCTTGGAATTTTGGCTTCCTTAAAGGAACTCACACTTGATCTTTTGTGGATGTTTAGAGATCTATTAGATCCATTTTGATATTTGGAGCTGATTTTTGGATATTCTTTGGAGTTATTCTTTAGTCTAATGAATGGAAATCTTGCATGTTATCCTGTAAGCGTACTTTCTTGTTGAATATCTATTTCTTGAATGTCTAACGTATGGAATTATTGATTCTAGGTTATGCTAAATTGTTTTCTAATTTATTGAAGGTCAACCTTGAATGGCTATCTAGATGAATATTGCATGCATTACTCATACAAAGCATGTAAGGGATTGTCATAGTGGTGAACTCCTAGCAGCTCTCCCATAAAACTCCATTTCTCCATTGAGTGGGTAAATGCCAGAGATTTGATTGTTAGGGCATCAAATTTCGGCCTCCTTAGGAACAATTTTGGCTAATCTTTATCATCCTAGACTCCATATTCCCAAAGGACAAGGCATTAATCCAACTTGTTTGTGATCATTCCTAAATTTTTTCCATATTTTCTCTCCCAAATTTGGCCCTTTCCAAGGCAAAGTTAGGAAACTAGGGCTTGGTGTGAATCCCTAGGCAAGAGGAATTTTGGTGGTTGGAGAGCCTAAACATCAAGAGGATAGTATTTTCCACTAAATCTATCATTTTGGTGGGCATCCACTTCAATTTCATCCATAAATTTCCTTGCCCTAGTTGTTTTCCTAAGAGGGAAACCCTAGTTCTCCTTCCTTCAACTTAAGGGTTTCTTTGAAAGTTTCATGAGCCTTGGCACAGCTAATATACATTGTAAGAAACCTTTTCTCCTTCCTTGACCTTGAGTTACTCCAAACTCATCAAATTTATGAAACCGTAGGTCTTGTGCCCTTATTTCTAGGCCCTTTTATAAAAAGTGAATTGCTTCCTTGTGAAGCCTTGAGCATATATTGTGTCTTTCTTGAAGAGTTCCTAGTAATATCATTTCACACATTAACCATATAATGTTTATTATAAGTGATCTCCCTCCTATTGGGACCCCCCCCATTGGTGAAAATCCTTTAAAGAGTAGGGGGTTTTGTCTGTGGTGATAGTGGGCCATGTTGCTACAAAATATAGTAGGCCTTGGAGAGGGAAACTTACAAGGTATAAAATACTGATAAGAAACGATGGGGTAGTCTCTGATTGTCACCATAGCCAAAACTCCTTGTTTTTTAAAACTTTCATGGATGGGAGGATAGATCACTTATAATAGGTATTCTAAGTTTAGCATATGAAATGATCTTGCTAGGAGGTTTTCAAGAAAGACATGATTTTGGTTCAAGGCTTCAAAAGGAAGCAATTCACTAGTGTTGCGGGGGAGCGCCTCCGCCCCCCTTGATCCCATTCCCAATCCGCGCTCCGCGGGGGAGCAATTTTGGGAGTGCACTCCCTAAAAAAAACACTCCATGCCTTTTCAGGAGCATTTTGCCTTTTTTGCAATTTTTTAATCCTTAATCTTCATTTTCATCCTTTTACTTAAATTTTTAACATTACCATGAAATGATTCAGGATGTTTGAGAGTGGTTCTGACCTCATTGGATTTCATATGGAGAAAGTAGAATTTTAGATTTTATTCAAAATCCAGCACACTTATCAGTTTTTCAGGATTTCAGGATTGCAATGTTTCTATTGAATTGTGTCATGTATTAGGGTATGGAACTCGTATTTAATCAAGAGCACCAATCCCTCTATGTACCTTGATGTTAGTGACATTGGTTGTCGAACTCCTCTATCATGACCCTCCTAAAAATGTACACATCACTCAATCAAAATCTTGACTTGACATGCTATGCTTTTTCTATCTTATATTAATGCTTAGAGGGTGATATTAATGACAAAGATCCCTATACAAATATAGAGGTAATGACAAAGATACCTCTGGATATTAATGACAAAGATCCAGATTTTCCAACAAGACTAAAAAATTAGACATTTCTCATGGTAGCAAGAGGCCCAAGCATAAGCAATAGATAATAGATTAAAATCTTGACTTGACATGCTATGCTTTTTCTATCTTATATTAATGCTTAGAGGGTGATATTAATGACAAAGATCCCTATACAGATACAGAGGTAATGACAAAGATACCTCTAGATATTAATGCAAAGAGCCTGATATTAATGACAAAGATCCCGATTTTCCAACAAGACTAAAAAATTAGACATTTCTCGTGGTGGCAAGAGGCCCAAGCAGAAGAAATAGATAATAGATTTACTTCTCTTTTCTAGTTTCTAATAGCTTTATTGACTCTTTTCATATTTATTATGATATTTTTTTAAACAATATATATGACAATTTAAGTTTGAAGTTGGCAATTATAACTCATTAGTAATGAATCATGAATATGATGCTTGATGAAAGTTGAAAGTTGTTTCATTTCATTTCATTTTATAACATTTCATTTCATGTTAGATATTATTTGTTGTAAATGGTCACACTTAGCTTACAAGTACAACTTTGGTGATCAATGATGATAAATGTTATATAATGAATTTTGAAAGCTTGAAACTTTAAGATTGATGAATTGTGAGACTCAATATGTTGTATGTTACTATGTTACTAACTTGTGGATTTGGTTGATGAAGATTATAACTTCTAGATGATTGTTGTTATATGGTTCAAATTTCAATCTATGTTTTTTTATATCTAATTCATTATTCTACATGTTTTGTTGACATATATGTATCAAAATATAAAAAATATATATTATATAAAAAACGCTCCAGGATTCGCTCCCAAATCGGGAGCTTCTGAAAATGTCACTCCCGCAACAGTTTTCGCTCCCACTCCCAAGTAACACTAGTAGCAAGTCTTCCTTATATAAGAAGGTACGATCATTTTGTCTTTAAAGTTTGCTTTATATGTTTAAGGTTTTGCTATAGAATCATGAAAGATTCTCATAGTGTTAGGGTGATTGACCCATAGATCAACCCTTTGCTATTTTGGTAAAAACCCTAACCTTTAGGGTTCGCTATAAAAACCTTAGTCTTTTAGGGTTTGTTGATAATATCTAGAACATATGACAAAACCCTAGCTCTTTGAGGCTTGATGAATTAGGGTTTATCTCCAAACCCTTATAATAGATAATGTAAGATCCTAGGAATGAAACCCTAGGTGCATATGCTTTTGTATGATTCTTGATTTAGTTGTTGGTATCTAAGGTTTAGTTTTGAAGATGGCATCTAGGGTTTGTGACAAAAACCCTAGCAAAAATTGTTGTGAAAGTATAAGGCACGAAAAAATGTAACCCTTGTTAATTGCAAACCTAACTAGGTTTATGTTTTGAACATCTAAGTTTTGATTACCCTAGATGTTCTCATTGTGATGAAATGATATCCCTTTATTAAAATGACTTCATGCTCATGTACATATATATTTGTGCTTGATTGTACTCGTTGTTGAAGTTTTGCAGGTACATCATCCTCAAGATGTTGAAGATGCTTACCTGCCTCATACATGATAATGACTTAATGATATTCAACACGATGGAAAGAGGGAGTTGTAAGAATCTTGATAGCATTGATGTATACATTACTGATTTATAGATGACCTTGTCGCCCTATGAAGGAATGAAATTTTGGAAGGACGAAGTTCTCTGATGATATACTAATGTGAAAATAAAGAGCCTATGTGACTGAATTATTAATGGAGTTGTCCCCTTGTAGAGAAGTTTGATAAAGAAAGTGTGTATCTCCCTAGTTAAGAGGAAGGGCATATTGTGACAACTATAATAAAGACCTTGAAGAAAATTGGGCGTAGGCTTAAGCACTACAAATGGTTATTCATGATTGATGAACAAGAATTTGATGTTTTGAAAAGTGTTGAGGTTGAGTTTGATCATGTTGGAAAAGTTGAAGAAGGAAGCTTCCGTCAAAAAGTGTTTGGATATTATGATAGCCTAAGCAACATTAGAATAGTTGAACCCTAAGTAGCATTAGAATATTTGAAAACCTCGAAGATTGTGCTAGCATACAAGTTAGAAAATTGGATGGGGTCATGAAGCTACAGTACGTGCCAATAGATAAACAAGTAGCTGATGTGTTGACGAAATCTCTTCCCAACAATAAGTTAGTTTTAGGTGCAAACTCAGATTGGTGGATGTGTTGAAATCTTCCTGAAAAGTTGGTGTCTTTGATTTGGTTGAGGGAGAGATGAAGTACCATAAAGCTGCCTGTAAGATGGTACTTGGGAGAACATTGTGGCCTAGTTAGTATTAAGATCTTAGTTGATGTCTAGATCCCAAAGGGAGGGTATCGGATGGAGCTTCAGTTTAGCGTTGATAGCTAGACCCCTGTAAGGGTTGGTGTCAAGGCATCAAGGCTTAAATGGTATCTATATTGGATGGATACCAGGGTTGTAGCCTGATGGTACCTATAGAAGCATTTGCCTAGATGACACCTTAGCCCCTGTTGAGACGATACCTTGGCAGTGAGGGTATCCCAAGCATTGAGTATGTTGTTGTTCTCTTCTTAAGAAACATTTCAAATTGAGGTCAACCTTGTACCAGTTGAACTATTATGAATACCTCCCTAGTTAAGAGAGTCTTGAAAAATGTAACTATTAGCGGTCTTCATAATCATATGTGAGTGATGATGTAATATATTTGTAAAAAGAAAGAAAAGAAAATTTATTGTAAAAAACAAATTATAAGCAGGGGTTTCATGCTTTATTTATTTTATTTCTAGGTCAAAGCCTCCATTGAAGGCTTCTAGGGTTTGTGTCATAAGTCATTGTCAATGTTATCTTGTCCTAGACCCCTCTTGGGCTCATCGTAACAAAGAAGAAATTTATTTTTGAGTCAAAATTTTATTTTGTGCCTCCTCCACCAAATCAGCCTGCCCTCTAGCCAAGTCGGCCTCATCAAGGAAATTCAACCACACAAAAGGCTATATATAGAAATGCTACTCAACCTCATTTGATCTCTCTCTCATCAAGTTCGATCTGCAGTTGCAAGAGAAAGAAAAGAAGTCTGAAGTACCTAGAAGAAGAATGATAATCATAGCAAAGAAGGAAACATGTATCTAGCAAAAGGAAGCCAAATTCTCTCTTTTTTTGTCACAGACGGGAGTTTTGAGGTTGCAAGAAGGGGCCGAAGTTGCAGGACTACAGTAAGGCCGAAATTTTGATGCAGAAGAGCCGAAATTTTGGTTGATGCAGTGTTGATGCAGTATTGATGCAATATTGGAGAAGTTGATTGGAATGACTAATCTTGGGAGGCTGACTTGGTGGATTGGAGGAGATCTTTGCCTTGGTCAAGGGTCTTGTTTGTCTCATTTGATTTGGCTCTAAAAGAAGAGGAGAATTTTTGGGTTTCACCCTAGAAGAGGGGTTTTGCCCTCGCTGAGAGCCTATATCTTGTGTCCTTGTTGTTTTGATCTCCATGCATTTATGTTTTGGTAATTGCTTGATGACAAGAAGATAAAAGAATTTAATAAGATTGCTAAGAGATCACAAGTAATTATCAAGATAAGAAAATCTTTCTGTCTTTCTAATTTTCCAACAGACAGAGGGAATTAATAACGGACTATGAGAGTGCCAGACCACTCTTATATGCTAAAATATGAAAAGATACACATGAAGGAAAAAAAAAGGGTGAATTGAGATGGTAAACCCTACAAAGAGATGAAACCTTACTAGCAAGAAACATTTGCCTCTCTCCATTTCTAGCATTGAAACTTTCCAAAACGTGAAACTGCATCTCAAGACATTATGAAATGTTCAAGCAGCATTTCTTCCCAAAAAAGGTGCTCAGACCCACATTCTCTTTTAAAGGCTCACAAAAAAAACTTAAAAAATATTTCTCCTTATTGGGGTTGTCATTAACCTTTGATCTTAATTCTTTAAGTTAATATTCATATATACCATTGTTTATATTTTATTCATGTAGGAATGGACTGCAATCTATATTTATGTAGGAATTATCTTTATAATATAAATAAAGGTAAGCTTCAACTTTAATTTTTTTTTTAAATCAAAACTTAAAGTTACTGGGACCCACATTTTATATTTGGTGATTGAATAAGGCTCATTGGACCTAACACGAAAAAGGTAGATTTTGTGACACTTTTCGTTTTTCAACACATTTAACAATTTTCCCAGCATTTCAACATATATTCAAAACAGGACCACATACCCCTTCATCCTGCACCCTTTGAGGTATGGAGTGGTTGAATCTAATATTGAAATTTACAAGGGGAATAAGGTGCTAACAAGCATTGAATAACTCCAGGCTTAATTGAATTTTATTAATGTGAGCCACATATAGCTACATTGAAATATGACCTTTGCTTTCATCCTCCAAGAGATCTCATCATTATTCCTATTCACCAACGACTTCATATTTCTCCTAAATGAAAATAATAATATGTACAATACACCACAATCCCTAGGATTAGGTATCTAACATAACCCCCTTGATGCAATCCGAGGGGGTGTTTGTGTGTCCAAGCATCATTTTGAACTTTTCAAAGTTTTCTCTTCCAAGTGCTATGGAGAAGACATCTGCAATTTGCTCACTTGTGGAACATTGTATCAAATGAATGACCTTGGCCCCCACATGATGTAGAATCAAATGGTGCTTTGTGTTGATTTAATTTATTCGATCATGTAATCTAGGATTCTTAGCCAACTTCATTGCAAAAGTGTTGTCAATCAAAAGTGTAGTATTCACCTATTTCTTCTGCAAATCCTCTAATATCTTCTTGAGCCATTAAAACTCTTTTGTTTCCTTTGCAGCAACCACATACTCTTCCTCTATAACGGAATCTACTAGAACAAACTATTTGCATGATCTTCAAGAGATAGTTCTCCGTCCAAGATACATGATGTATCCTAAAGTAGACACTTTATTCCCCTTATCACCATCAAAATCTAAATCTATATATCCAACGAGTTTGAAGTCTTCCACATTAGTGTATTTTAGCCCAAAGTCTGGAAATCCCTTCAAGTAGCTTACAACTCTCTTTGCAGCATGAACCTGGAAAGGATCTCAAGTTTCAACTACAAATAAAATATCTAGTCTAGTAGTAGTAATGAAAATAAGACTCCCCACTAGTTGTCTATATTTAGTTGCGTCTATCAGAAATCAATGCTAGTAGGATTAGGGTTAGATTTCTTTCTGCCAGGGTAAAACCCCTATTTAGGGGAAAACCCAGTAAAAATCTCTTCTTTCAATAGTTTTCCTTGAGACCCTTCAACCTAGACAAAGACCTCCACACAAAGCTAGCCTCTCCTTCTTCGATCCAACCTTCGACCTAGTAGCAACAGCACTTCGACTCTAGCAACTTTGACTTAGCAGCTTCCGTCATCAGTAGCAGCTTCAACTTGACAGCTTCAAACTTCGACCCTAGCAACTTCGACTTGGCAGCTTCTGGCATTGGCTTTCAGCATCAACAATAGCTTCGACCTTGACAAGTAGACTTCGATCTCCTAAACCAGCCCACACGAGAGAGAGAGAGAGAGAGAGAGACACCAAAACTTTGATTTTCTTCTTCCCTTCCTCCTTGACCAAACTCGCACTCCTTTTAGCCCCTTCCTTCAACTTCGCACTTTTCCCAAGTTCCTAGCTTCCAACTTCAAATATCGAACTATGCTTGAGAGAGATGAGATGCTACAAATGAAGTCGAACTGCCTTGTATATATAGCCTTCCAATGAGGTCGAATTACCTTCCTTGAGGCCAACTTGATCTTCTTGAGGCCGACTTGCTGTGGAGGTTACATAATTCATTTTTTACTCTAAAATAATTATGTTTACATCGTTTGAAAGCCCAAGAAGGATCTCATAAAATATGCAATGACTCTAATGACTCTTTATTAATCCTAGAAGTCCACAATGGGAACTTTGACTAATAAAATGATGACCCAAGCATGAAACCCATGCTTTAATAAGTCATTGTAACAATAATAAAAATTATTTTGAAGATTCCCTTAATTATAATAATTGTTGAGGAGCTCTGAAGGATGGCGAAAATGGTGGCCCTGTGTCAGTGCAGTGATGCACCTAACGATTTCGGCTAACCTTCACGAATGCCTTGCCTATGCCCTACCTGTCTTCTACCCACGGGCTCCCTAGCGTTCAACTTCTGCAGTCAACCCGACTCTTTCACAGATTGTAACCACCTCTGACCTGCTCCTTGTCAGTAGTCATGGACTTGGACACCGTTGATTACTCTGAGGACCCTAATCCCCATGAAGAAATTTGGACTCACCCACGCGTCGTGTCGAGGTCCAGTTCTTTTGGTTCATCCTTGCGCCCTCTATCTACTTCGAACCCTACCCTGAACCACCCTAGGCCATCTATTTCCCACCTGTCGCCCTATGTCGATCTTGACAATGCATCCAGTTTGGATTGCCCTCCGCTTTCCCCAGCGACCCTGAACCTTATCGGCACCTACCTCCACCCATCCCCTACCTTCGACTCACCGCTGCCTCACACACCTCATATTTCCACCCCGTCCTGCACCCCTACATTCTCTGGCATCCCACATCCCGGGTCTGCTACCCTCCCATTCCCCACCCGGGCTGGAAGCTCTATACCTAACACTATCAACTCGACACCCAGAACTCCCATTCACTATGGCTGCTTTAGCAAGCCGGTCCCAAACCCTAAATCCACTCCTACTCCGCAGACAGTTAACCAGGGCATCAGGGGACTCCTCCGAGAGTATCCGATGGCACGTAGGTCTGAAAAAGTCAAGAAAGGAAGGTGTTTGAAGGCCGTTGACAAAGATATCAACCTCTCACTGGGGGAAGACCTCTTGATGGGAGAAGTGGTTGAAATGGCCAAGAAGGTCTTGGTGGGCCGAGTTCGTGGGAGGAATTACACAGTGGAAAGACTACATCTCTGGACCAAGGAGATTTGGGGCACTCTACTCAAAGAATTGCCCACCATTCGGGTTCTCACATGAGGGTGGTTCGCCCTTAGATTTCACAGGGAGGAGTACACAAACTGGATACTCTCTAGGTTTTGGCACATTGAATTTGCCTCGGTCTTCCTAAAATGATGGGATCAATTATTTGATCCTGAAAGGGAACAACTAGTAGCTGGACCAATATGGGTACGTTTACCAGGGCTTCCTATGCAATATTGGTCTCCAGATGTCTTCAAGCACATCAGCAATGCACTGGGAACCTATTTGGAGCATGACCAGTCCTATGAAACAACTAGAAATATGACCATGGCTCGTATACTGGTTCATTTGGATACCAGAGAAGGCCTGGAGGAGAAGATAACCCTACATTGGAGGCACTACGCGTGCAGACAAAACGTGGATTATGAAGGTGTCCCATTCAGATGCAGAAGATGCCACAAGGTTGGGCATCTTTACAAAGATTGTCCACTCATCTCGCCATCTTCTCCTCTAGCATCCAAAGGAAAGAAGCATCGCCAGACAGAAGACCCAATTGTGGATGAGCAGCCCTCAGGTCTGAATAATCCAAAGGTTACAGCTAGGGACATTGTTCAGCCATCCTGTGCTGTCCTGTGCTGCCCAAATTCCACCTATCTCCCCACCTATGACTAGATCCCGGTTCGTTGTGGTGGCTTCTCCATCAACCGAGAGCTCAACCAACCTATGGATCAACTTTCTAAAGAGGCAACGCACCATCCCAGAGGGGAATGGTTGATCTGTGAGCATAGACAGCAGCAGATCTACCAGTACTACCACAGCCCATACATTGATCAGGATTTGCAGAGGGCTGACAGGCCCTAACTTATTTTCAGCTTATTATCTATTGACTATAGAACAGTAAATCACCAAGGGTGAAATTTTGATAAAAATTTTGAATTTTTGTATATATTTGTATATGCTTACAAATAGAGGAGAGAATACCCTTCTCAGGGTTTTTTGTACAGACTTTTACAGATCTTAACAGATTTCAGATGACTGCAGTCACTCGTTCTGCATATGCCTATGGCATCTACAACATGTAATTTTCCTTATAAATGAAAATTAAAATACTTTTCCTTGGGAAAAAAAAATGTTTTCGCAAATACATTTTATGAAGACCAAACCTAGTTACATTTTTCAACCCTCCCTCTTAACTAGGGAGGTATTCATATAGAAGATCTCAAAATATATGAACTATGAAGAGTTTAGGCACCGCAATGCCATGGACTAGATTCCTGACCAGGGCAATCTATCCAAGGTCTCTCACAATTTAAGCACCACAATGCCACAGACTAGATTCTTGACCAGGGAAATCTATCCAAGGTCTCTCATAGTTTAAGCACCGCAATGCCACAAACTAGATTCCTAACCAGGGCAATCTATCCAAGTGGGACTAAGATGGACTAAAGATTTCAGCCTCTCTAGGTACCATCAGCTTACTTACTAACCATCAACCTAGGGATCTAGGTGTGTATTCGAGGTCAGAGCTCTACGACCAATGCCACCCTCGCTACTTCAGGAACTAGACATCAACACATAGTGTCGGCTAGATGTTCTCCTAGGCAATGTCTCACACGCAAAGCCTCAACTTCCCGGTTATTTCAATTGGTAACAAAGCCTCCTCGATCAAATAGATCAGCACCAAATATCTCCCAATCAAACTAATCAACAACTAGGCATGCAAGACATTTTAGCAAACTTCTGAGAGATTTACCTATAAAAACACAACCCCAATCGGTAACAAACTTTCAAATGTATATCAATAGATACAAACCTCAAGGGTCTTCCAGAGAACTTGAAGTTGCTTCTCAACTTTTCATAGTAGGACTTAGAGCTTTCCCAATGAATCTTGACAGAAGATTCATCATCCATATAGCTTCCTTTCCTACTTCTCATGCAACGACATATTCCACAAATCGATTTGGATTTTCTTATCTCAGTAGCCCTTCAAAATACATTCTCAAATTTTCTTCTCTCACACATGGCCTTCACTAAAACTTACAGTTGTTAGTCCTGGTCTAGTGCATGACACATGAAGTAGAGAACCATATCCATCACTCCTTAGCCAAGGAGGATCTAATCATTCCTATATAAGGAATATACCCAAGCTCCCTCTTATCCTAGCAAGATTCCTTTCATTCAAGCTCCCTCTTAACTTAGGGGGCTCAACTGCTTTTCTAGGATATCGAAGAATCCTTCATGGGTTCCACCCTTCTCATCAGAGTTGTCATGACCATTATTATTCACAACATGCTTATCACATCAACTTTACTTTACAAACATCTTCACTATCTTGAAGATCATGTACCTACACAACTTAAATAGCAAGTACAACCAAATCTATAGAAGCATGAAGTTAACCATATCTAAATCACAGAAGCATTCAACTTTATATATCAGATACCCAAACTTAATTACAAACACGAGACACATACTCTTCAACTTCTTGCTAGGGATTTTGTCATAAACCCTAGACTACTTCATCAAGACTTTCATAACAACTTTCATTACATCTAGGGTTTCAATGTTTCTTTCAAAGGTATGACATACGCTACAACAACATATAGCAAACCCTAGAAACAATTCAAACAAATATAGACCTACAAAGTATCTAACAACTTCAGAATTCACATGTTAGACTTCCTACTAGGGTTTCATACAAACCCTAGATTTTATACATGAGTTTTAACCTATGTTGCAAGGAAACGTGGGTTTGGGGGTGGGGATGGGTACGGGAATAGGGACGGGGACGTCATTTTCTGAAACATGTTGCGTGGGTTCGTCGGGGGTATATTATAATTTATATATATAAATATATAAATATTATATTTTCTAAACTATAATATATGTGAATTTATATATTTTCAACTTTAAACAAGAAAACTAAAATATTTATGATTTAAACTTTAAATATTAAAACATGCACATCATTGAGCATTCAACATTCACAATGAAATTTCAAAATTTCTAGTTTGATATCAAGTGCAAATTGGAGTTTACATATTAATAAGAATCAAGATATATGTCCATTGTCGAACTACATTGAAAATTTGCCTTAAGGCATCTCCAAACAAGAACTAAGAAATTTTAAAATACTAAAATAAAAATAGCTAATAATGAAAAATGGCTTCGTCAAGCCATGTCATCAACATCCATGTTATCGACATCACTCAGATCTTCAATTAGCATGCTCTCCAGGTAGGAATCACTCTCATCTTGAGGTTCCTGCTCATCGATAGCAACTGGAGGTAGCTCAATAAGGCCATCTGGTTGTATCTCCTCGTCCACACACATAGCATCATCAACGTATTGGTCCCATCTCTTGAAAGGACCCTCCTTGTACCTAGGGTCTTTTCGAGATATGAGACGAAGTGTGTTATGAATGTACACTAAGTTCTCTGCCTTCTTTAAGCCCAATCTATTTCTCTTTACTGAATGGATAATGGCATAAGTACTCCAATTCCTCTCACAAGATGAAGAACTAGCTACCTGGAATATTAGGGGAAGTCCACTAAATTAATTAAAAATTTAAAAATAAAAACTAACATGAACCCCAAAGAACCTGATTTTGGGGTTCCAAGTACCCATCATGAGGGTTCTTCATACTCGTCAAGACAAAAGAACCTAGTATTTTTTAATGGAGAACCCAGTTCTTCATAGAAGAACTTGGTTCTTATGGATTCTTCTCAAAAGAACCCATACTCGAATCCAGTACTTGGGGACGAGAACCTGGGACGAGTTCGAGAACCCCACCCCCAGGTTCGCAAACCCATGCAACATAGGTTTTAACAATCAAAACCAATCACAGCTCAATCAACAACATGACTAGCTTTCACTAGGGCTTGTTGCAAACCCTAGATTTTCTCAAACAATATCTAAAACTCAAATTCTCCAACTATCACATTGTCATCATACATTGGAGATTTTTACTTCTACTAAGTTTTAACTCCAAAACCTTAGAATTCACAAATACTATCATGCTAGAGAAACAAACGTCAACTAGGGCTTAGTTCCAAACCCTAGGACTCATGACCATCAACAATTAGGTCAACTCATATATCTAGGACTTCATCATCATGCACAGGCATCTCATAACATGTGTCAGTCAAACCCATCTACACAAATATCAATAAGAGTTAGACATATAACAAACTTGATTAGACTAGTGTTTGATCAGACAAACACATACATGCCAAGGATTGCATTTCTAGGACATTATAAGGGTCTTGCTTATACACCCTTCCAAACCCTAATGATCTAGGGTTTTAATTCCAAATATAGCAAACCCTAAATTTCCAATAATTCTAAGGTTCAGGATTTTAGACATTATCATTCATCCCTAACAAGTTAGGGTTTCCATAACATACCAAAACCCCAAACATGACATAAAGCATCAATCAGTTACTTTAGACTTCATCAAAACATCAAACATTTTTCTTTCAACAATAAGCATATTAGGGTTTCACACATAATCATCGACATACCCTTAAGTTAGGGTTTTTCACAATGAACCTTTCTAGGGTTGCACAAGAATAATTAGAGATATAAGGAGGGTAGATTTATCTAATGATGAATGACCCAATCAACAATCTTTGAGATTCAGGAAAGCTAGACATAAAGATGTTAGTAATAGCTTATCAAGAATGGAGAGGGCAAAAACTTGTAATTCAAGACATACCTCTTGTTTCTAAACAAACCTCGTACTTTCAATGCTTTGTTTTGTGAGGCCTTCCTCCTCGAGTTTTCAACAAGTTTTCCTAAACAAGGAAACTAAGAGGATAAATGTAATTAGTATTTTATATAAACAAACACAATAAGTAAGGGAAACCAGATATAAAAGACAATACAAGGAGTAAGATACTTATCTTTGGAAGTTGGCAAGGGCTCCTTCCAAGCTTGAGGGATGCAAGGGACAGAGTTCCTAGCAAATAGGTCTTTGACTTCGAGTCCTTCCATCATGTTCTTCTTTGGTGAAACTTCTTTGGCAAAGTTTGCTTGATCCCTGTCCCTTCTTTCGTGGCCCTTTACGCTTCATGATTTCTTTGTAGAATTCTTCACTTATCCTTTTACTAGATCAAGACATTTCGAGGATGAGATCTATCTTCTTCTTCCAAGCATTGTAATTGAATGATTTTTCTAATTTTTTCTCTTCCTTTATTGTGTTAAACATTGTCCTTGAAGATAGTAAGCTTCTTTCCTTGAAAGGTCTCCTTATGTGATTCTTTAATCAAATTCTTCAAGTTCCTTAGATTAATTTCAAAAGATCCTTAAACTGTCTTTTCCTTCACCTTAGCTCCATTCTCCAACTTTAATGATGTTGATCCTAGGCCTCTAATAGCTTTTGTTATCTCCCAATTCTATTGTATGAGAAGATGATTCCTTTGAGAGAGTGTGAGGTAGTAGATCTTTTTGATACAGCTTCCTGCAGTATTGAATCCCATTCTTATCATAGAGAGAGTAACCATTTCCTTCAAGCCAACAATGTGATCTTCAATCTTCTTTGACCTTAGCTTTGATACCATATTGAGAAATCAATGCTAGTAGGATTAGGGTTAGATTTCTCTTTCTTCATAATTACTTGTGAATTATGTTGGCTTCTTTTACTTATTAGTTATATTATCTTTCATCAAGCAATTACCAAATTATGTGTGCATGAAGATCACAAAAACACAAGACACAAGATGTATGCACCATGCTACGGCAAAACCGCTATCTAGGGGAAAACACAATCAAAATATCTTCCTTCAATAGTTTTCCTTGAGACCCTTCAACCTAGAATAAGACCTCCACACAAAGCTAGCCTCTCCTTCTTCGATCCAACCTTCGACCTAGTAGCAACAACACTTCAACTCTAGCAACTTTGACTTGGCAACTTCCATCATCAGTAGCAGCTTCGACTTGACAGCTTCAAACTTCGACCCTTGCAACTTCGACTTGGCAACTTCCAGCATGAGTGGCAACTTCGACTTGGCAGCTTTTGGAATTGGCTTTTGGCATCAACAGCAGCTTCGACCTTGACAAGTAGAGTTCGATCTCCTAAACCAGCCCACACAAGAGAGAGAGAGAGAGAGACCAAAACTTTGATTTTCTTCTTCCCTTCCTCCTTGACCAAACTCGCACTCCTTTTAGCCCCTTCCTTCAACTTGCACTTTTCCCAGCTTCCAACTTCTAGCTTCAGATATCGAACTATGCTTGAGAGAGATGAGATGCTACAAATGAAGTCGAACTGCCTTGTATATATAGCCTTCCAATGAGGTCAAATTGCCTTCCTTGAGCCCAACATGATCTTCTTGAGGCTGACTTCGTGTGGAGGTTACATAATTCATTTTTTACTCAAAAATAACTCTTTTTACATCGTTCGAAAGCCCAAGAAGAGTCTCATAAAATATACAATGACTCTTTATTAATCCTAGTAGTCCACAATGGGGACTTTGACTAATAAAATGATGACCCAAGCATGAAACCTATGATTTAATATGTCATTATAACAATAATAAAAATTCTTTTGACAAATACATTTTATGTAGACCGAACCTAGTTACATTTTTCAACAGCGTCCTCAACTTGTCTATATAAGTTGCCATATTGCTATATCCACCCTTACAATCATATCATATATACATGAGAAAAATGTGTATATATGGTATGTAATGGTTTGTATGTATATGGATCTTCTTAAAGATATGTTTTTTCCACAAAATTTGAATATTTTATGTTTTTTTTGGTTGGTCAGTTTTAATTCCAACTTTTTTGACCTATTTATTGAATTGATCAGCTCAGTGACTAAATCAATCCTGATAATATTAATTTATTATTGCAGCCTCAAAGCATTTGGGTTTGGTCCAACCTTGTTATATAGGGTTGATTATATTGGTTTGTCTACTTGTATGTATCCCTTGTGAGTGGTGTTCATAGCATTAATTTAATTTTTAGTTGGCTTAGTATCAGCAACATCACCCATAGTTGTTGATGAGGACTTCTGGAGAACTATGTGTTACGATCATTGTTGTGCCCGATGTTTCGAGTGAACCCTTCACCCATCTTCAGGGACTAGAAGCTCCTAGTCCCTGAAGATGGGTGAAGGGTTCACCCGAAACATCGGGCACAACAATGATCGTAACACATAGTTCTCCAGAAGTCCTCATCAACAACAATTTATTAACTATGGAATAATAAATTGTTGTTGATTAGGACTTCTGGAGAAATGTGTGTTACAATCATTATTGCGCCCGATGTTTCGGGTGAACCCTTCACCCATCTTCAGGGGTGAAGGGTTCACTCGAAACATCGGGCACAATAATGGTCGTAACACACAGTTCATCAGAAGTCCTCATCAACAACAATTTATTAACTGTGGAAGGGCACTACTGGCTTATAGCTTCAAGAAGGGCACTACTTGAGAAACCCTGATTTTGGTAGCCCAGTCTTGTTTTCCCATTTCACATTTTTCACTTTCATTTACACATTACAAGCCCTATTTCATCATCTTCCCTCTTTGGGTCCACATGACCACTTGGTCCACAAGGCACTGGTACCCCCCTCCCTTCATCCACTTTAGGTCGGGCCTAGAAATGTTGCCCCAGAGGTTAATGTAGTTGAAAAAAATATTAAAAGCATATCACGGCCACAAGCAAGAAACAAAAGAAAAGAATATTATAAAATGCAAAAGATAGTCGGACATTATATTAGCACGTGGGCAAAAGATAAACATGAGCTCTAACCCTTCATTATGGCCATCACCCTAGTTCCTAGGGCCCCATGAGTACCATGTGCATCATTAAGAAACCTACGCACGTCCCAACCCCTAGTGGGTGATGAACTTCCCCACCTTAAGGGTGTAATAATTGTTTATATCATACACAACATGCTCTCATCTCTTGGAGCCCCGAGCAGTAATACAAAGAAAAATCAAGAAAAGGCGAAAGGCAAATGTAGAAAGGTGGAAAAACAAAGGTTGGGGTAACTCATGTATCCATGATTGCTTCGTCCTACATCTATACACCTAACTATGTGGACATCCCTCATCATTTCACGAACTTCTTCTACTGCTTAATGAACAATTCTGAACCTAGTTCTATTCATAAGACACAGAAATTCTCCACTAGAGTGCAACGAAATAGGAACAAGGAATAAAACACATTCACACAATTCAAGACAGGTTTTTTTTTATTAGGGAACCCAACTAGGAAAACCCTTTGTTTAATGAGAATTTTATTGATAGCAAAAACTAAGCAATTGATCTCCTACAAAATACAATTGTTTGAATCTGAAAAACAAACTTGTCTTTCCTGCTTGTTCTAAGCTTGAAACCCTTGCAAGACTATTGATCTTCGCTACCCTCTACCAACCTGTGCACAAGCTTCTCTTGCACACTCTTCCTCTCACAAGCTCCACGCACAAACTTGTGCTTCCTATTGCTTGGTCTCACCAACTCATGCTCACCAAAACAATGATTAATCTTGTGCATTCGCTCCTTTTAAATCAATTTGAATGGCTAAAATCAGTGAGTTTTGTTGGAATTTCTAAGTTTAACCCATTAGAAATTCTTCATGTACTATCTAGTTTATTTCTTCCTACTTGTTTAATTACTTAACAAGTTATTTACCATGTAAATACTATAAATAAACACAAGTACAGTATCAACATCTATAGATCAACTTAAAGAAAACAAGCACACAAGTGACACCGTTATTTTTGGACCAATGTCCCCGGAAAAACCCAGTGCGGGAAAACCAGTGCAGCGATTCAAAGGGTTTTATTATTATGCAGTTTTCATAATACAACCAGGGTGCCAGAAATGGTTCACCCAACAGAGAATGCCCTTGGCAGTAGTACCTCTCCTCGAAGACAGATATTCTGGTTGATTAATCACCAGATGAATGATCCCACAGCAACAATTGCAACTTCTACTGCTCAGCGTCACTCTGATAGGGACTACGTCACCCTTCCTGGCTCACCAGCACCCAATCTGTTCCATGAAAACCTCCCAGCGCTACCTCTTGGCCCTGTGTCAGCTCTGTTAGCCTCTGCATCAACTTATGAAGCTACTGCATCAGCCCTTAGACCCTCTACGTCACACAAGCTAGCCTCTCCTAGCTCTGCGCAGCTCCTAGCTACCTCTGCGTAGCACCCAGCTGCCTCTGCATCAACCTCTCTCGACTCTGCACTATCTCTCCAGTACCAACTCTGCCTCTCTGTTATGTATTCACTACCCCTCGCTGTTGATCATTGCTTCTATCTCTCTTCACAAACCCCACTCTAGAGAATAGAATGATTGATCACTTTGATGTATCCTCCAACTGACCCTCAAGCCTCCTCTTATACTTTTCTCGTTGGTCCATCAATGGCTGAGATTAAATCTCTAATCAACGGCTAAGATTAGATTTGGCTTGATCCATGAATTTTGGAACATTCTAACCCAGATTTATATTAATACCCATTAATATTTTATTTTTCCTAAGTTTAGACTTAGGAACTCCATTAAAAATATTAATTATTTTAATATCTCCCAAACCGGTAGAATCTGCCCAAACCATTTCTAGGTCCTAGAGATCTCATGTGCTTTAGCCTCTCCACCAAATTTCATGGCTAGAGCACATCTGATGCTACCCCAAATCAGCAAGTTTCTAATTAAGGAAAGTGCTTTTATCATTGGTGAGTTAGCATGAGTTAACTACTCATGCAACTCATCCTATCTCAATTCAACACTTGAAACTCAACCACTCATGCTTTTCCTCAATCAACTCACACTAGAAGATCAAAACTCGACCTTCAACTTCAAAACATCAGTTCACTGCCTCGTGCACTCCTAATTTTTAGGGAAACTCCTAAATTTTAGAAACTTGACCATGCAGAAAAAGAAACTTGACTTTGATTCCTTGAATTAAGGCACAAATCAAGGAATCACTTTTCTCACTAATTTTCTACACTCCCTCTTAGCGAGGAAAGTGTTCCTGGAAGAACCTTGTCCACCTGGATTTGTCTTCAACTCTACGAAGTTCTCCATCGCTGCAATTGCTCCCTCTAAACTAGAAGACTTCCCTGCTTTCTCTTGCAGAACCTGCTTTGAAGACCTGTTCTTTCCCACCAATATGTGAGTCCACCACTTTATTCATAAGTGCCATGTACCTTGTGTACCTCTCTGTCTGTTTCTTAATGTTGGGAGACTCAACCCTCTTTTGATCTCCCTTAACCAAATACTTTGCCCGCTTGGCTTGAACTCTCCCTATACTGGAAGTCTTTGACTGAGTGGCTACCTCCACTCGCCCTGGGTATGGTCCTCATGATCATCATCCCACTAGTCAACCCAACTACCGACTAGCTTAGACTGAAACTGAGATACTAGCTGAGACTCCATCTTGAAAGCTCTATCCTGCTCTCGCTCAACCACCGCTTCTCTACTCTGACTACTCCCTGCCTTGTTGCACCTGTTTCTACCTACAACTTGTAGAGATTTTTCACCCTCACACCTATTTGCTTCGTACATCCAGAAGCTAAGTGTTGGAGGTACGCCTTACCTCTGTTGAAGATGATATCATATCCCTTGTCCTCAAGAGTAGCTATTGAAACAAGATTTTGTATCAATCTTGGAACATAGAAAACATCTCTGAGATGAAGAGGATTACTTGACTCCCTCTGAAAGCTGACAATACCAACTTCTCTAGTTGAATATTGATTGTCATCTCCTAGCTCAATTTGAAACGGCATGCCCTTCTCCTTCAAGTGGTTGAAACTCTTCATGTTCTTGGTCATGTGGAAGGAAGCTCCTGAATTAATATACCACATATTGTTATCTGTTGAACTTTCCACGCAAGCAATCAATGAAAAATCTTTCTCGAACTAGGCAGAAAAGTCATCTACCTCCGTTGATGCAACAGCATGATCCTTCCCGGCCCCCTTCTTCTTACCAAGACACTTAGAAGCACAGTGTCCAAACTCATGTCAATGGAAGCAATTATTCTTACTTAGATCCTTCCTTTTTCCCTTCTCATTGGACCCAGCTTCTCCTTGGCCCTTCTTGCCCTTAGCCTTGCTACCCTTGCTTGTCAGGGCACATTTCTCCTCGTCCTCTATCATAGCTAATCTTCCTTCTACGGTTCCTCTCCAAATCTCTTCTTATATGGAGTCAGACCAAAACCATTCCCAATTTGGGAAGTTCTCTCTCCCACTAACTTGGAACCCTTTTCACGACTTGTGAAGTCCAAGTAAGGCAAAACTCACAAGATCATGATCAGATACAACCTCGCCCACCCCACCTAGTTCATCTCGTACCTCAGTGAACCTTGACAAATATGGGATGATGGGCTCATTCGAATACTCCTCAACTTTTTCTTAAGAGCAAGCTTCCTGGTATCATTAGTACTCTGATACAACTTCGAGATTGTATCGTACATACATCTCATACGTTGTCTTCTTCTCATGGATATGAGACACTATATGATCTTTGAAGTTTCACCCCTTCTAGAATGATCATCTTTGCCTTGATATCATTCTTATTATGTTGGGCTAATTGATGGGCATATTGTGGTGGTGGGATAGCCTGCTTCACAAATTCTCCCACACCATTATCTTCCAACACTACCATAATCCTCCCTTTCCAAGTTATGAAGTTCGATGCTCCCTCTATACAGTGATATGCTCTCAACCCTTGGTAAGTGATCCTACTTCCTCTGAGAGCTCTCAAAAAAAACTCGCCCACTAATAGTCTTGTAGTCCTTCACAAGAACTATACTTAGGGCCTCTAAAACTGCCTCTTCTAGTAGACATAATAGTCCTTCACAGATATGCATTTAGGGCTCTTACTAGAAGCCTACCTCCCTACTCTTACGTGCCAAACAACCTGTCCAACCTGGACTCAACACCTAGCATCCATTAATCACAAGAAAGACAAACATATACCTTTTCCAAGACGTTATTAGCTATCTTGAAAACTCCACGAATTTGTGCATGTACTTGCTCAATGGTTAGGGCTTTTGTACCTGCTCTAACTCAGGCTCTTCAACCTCCTCCACAACCTGGTATAACCTTCTCCAATCCTTTGCGCAGGTACCTTAACTAATGTTGCTTCCCTCCAACAACTTCCATGAACCTTCGACCCTACAAAAAAAGTGCCTTCAACCCTCTACACTTTGTTGTGATTGAGGTTCGGCCTCCTATAAGGAACAAGACTTCTGCAGCCTTGGATTTTAGAGAGACATATACCAAAACATGCTCAGATTTTCTCCTTCTCCCTCCTACACTGGCAAATCAAAATGAGAAAGAGACACAAACTTGACCCTTTTCTCTAATTCAGATGTTCTTGTAGAATGCAATTTCCTTGATGAGATGCACTTGTGATGATCTTAATTATGTTCCAAGTGCTCTAACACCATGTAGAATTTCTACGAATTTATGTTATTGCTTAATGAACAATTTTGAACTTAGTTCTATTCCTAAGATGCATAAATTCTCTACTAGTGTGCAATGGAATAGCAACGGAGAATAAAACATAGCCACACAATTCAAGACACAATTTATTTAATTTTACTAGGGAACCCAACTTGGAAAACCCTCTATTTGATGAGAATTTTATTGATAGGAAAAACTAAGCAATTGATCCCTTACAAAATACAATTGTTTCAATCTGAAAGACACACTTGTCTTTCCTGCTTGTTCTAAGCTTGAAACCCTTGCAAGACTATTGATCTTTGTTGCCCCCTACCAACCTATGCACAAGCTTCTCTTGCACACTCTTCCTCTCACAAGCTCCACGCACAAACTTGTGCTTCCTATTGCTTGGTCTCACCAACTTGTGCTCACCAAAACAATGATTAATCTTGTGCCTCCGTTCCTTTTAAAGCAATTTGAATGGCTAAAATTAGTGAGTTTCTAATGAAGGAAAGTGCTTTTGTGATTGATGAGTTAGCATGAGTTAATTACTCATGCAACTCATCCTATTTCAAGTCAACCACTTGAAACTCAATCACTCATGCTTTTCCTCAATCAACTCACACTAGAAGATCAAAACTTGACCTTGAACTTCAACACGTCAGTTAACTGCCTCATGCACTTCTAATTTTTTGGCAAACTCCTAAATTTTAGGAACTCAACCATGCACAAAAAGGAACTCGACTTTGACTCCTTGAATTAAGCACAAACCGAATCACTTTTCTCGCTAATTTTTAACAGTCACTTAGACATTCCCCTCGATGAGCCTTGGCTCAAAGATGTCCTACCTAGAGCATTTTTTGGAGTTGTAGGATGGCCTCATCATCTGCCCCCCTTATACTCACAAGCACTAGATGCACTCACTCAAGATCTCATTATGGCAACTTCAAGTTAGGTCCCATCGACTTTAGGTGGAGACAAATCACCATATACCACAATCTGATAAGGTCGACTACGTGTGCCACCTAAAAGAGGCGAAGACCAAGATGCACCTCACTTTTGATGCCCCATATACTATGAGCTTAGAGGATGATATCATTGCCTATATAGAGAGTTTGAAGGATCCCTCTCTACCTTCTTCTGATATCCTAACCACAGATGCCTGACCTTCTTCATCGGGGAGATATTTAGACACAAATATGAGATCTACATACCCCACCTCACTTGGGGATGATTTGGACAATCACATCCTAATTCAGGTTGATCCAGCTAATCAGACCAACAAGCGACAATCTAACTTCCAAAGTATTTCACATAGTAGAGTAGTGAGACCTCGAGTCTCCCCCCAATGCCCCCGTCCTTTAGGAGGCCAACGAGTACTTTCAAGACCATTGAAAAGGTGCCAAACAGCACATCAATTAACTCACACCCAAAGCATCAAAGGGTTTAGTGCCAGATGGTTCCCAAACAGCTCCCCCCTTCCCCCCTCAATGGGTTCCTCCCCAAAGCAGCCAGAGACTTATCTAGAGCTTCTCTCCTTTGGCCTTGAATGTCAAGAGTATCCCTCGCTCCACATCCCCCCCCAAAAGATCTTGCAACCAAACTTTTCGTTGGACCTAAAAGACTCCGCTAGCGAGCCAAGGCCACTACTGGCCCCCTCACTGTCAGCATCAAACTTGGGCATTCTTGACATCATCAACCTCCAACCTTGGACTTATTCGCATAGCCTTTTACATGATCCGATTATATACATGTTTATGAGGCTAACCTATTATTTTATCCTTATTTACTTCATTTTATCCTAGAGTTAGCTTTGGCATTTTCTAGGAGTTGTGTTTGCACTTCCATATTGTGCTCGTATTGGTTGTATCCTTCAGTCTCATTGACCTATTTATGGTCATTTGTTGGACATTAATAAAATTATCTTATTTATTTATATGTCCCTCATGTCTAAACAAACCTAGCATAATTTGTCCTCTTGAGATGTTTGGTGCTCAGCTTCCACCCGAAGTTGATGCAAGCCCACTCTGAATTGGCCTAGGGGTATTATGAGCCCATGAATCCAATGTTGTTGCACGTAAGGGGCGTATGCCATGAGACTGACAATCTTTAAACAAGCGCTCCACAGAAAGGCCATATTGGGACTCAAATCCCCAATCCAAGTGACCAAGATAAATTGTCTATAAAGCAGTGCTGAAAACATCGGCATCGGCAAAAAATCGGCAAGGTTCCAAAAGACATCTTCTCAGAAACATCGGCAAAAATTGAAAAACCACAACAAACATTAAAAAATACAAAATATATTTTGTTTTTTCAAAACCAGAACTAATAAAAAATAAAAATAAAAATTGGAAAAAATCGGCAAAAATCGAAATAAAACAAGTAAAATATCGGAAGAAAAATGAGAAAAATCGCAGTTTTTTTAGGCCAAAAATCGGCAATGTTATTATCAACACTGTTATAAACATCCTTTGTAATGAACCCATTCATCTTCAATTGATCAAGCAAGAGGTCGCCAAGAGTAGCCAAAGAGTCCTAGAATAAGGGAAGGCAATTTATCAGTATATCAACAAACTGGAGGAAGGAAGGAAGAAATACTAGCACCTCAATCTCCTAGAGAGGGAGGCGCATTAAACAATGGCCTCTGAAGATATTATTCAGCCAATGGGGCTCTCCATTCTACCATAAGCAAATAGGAAAAGAAGGGAAAATTGTTGGAATCACGATTTATGTTGCAAACTTGCTGGAATCACAATTGTCGTTAAACCAAAACCCGCAGGTGTTAGTAAACAAACGTATCCCCAAAGTTAATGGATCCACGAGAGGCAGTTAAGCATATGTCGCAAAACACACAAGGAGCATTGGTTTATCCAATGTCCAATAATCTCCCCCCCCAACATGAGTCGGGTGTGATTCAAACTCAAGACTTTTGGCTCTGATACCACTTGTCGGAATCACAAGTGTTGTTACACCAAAACCCACAAGTGTTAGTAGTTAGTAAACAGACGCATTGCCAAAGTTAATGGATCCATGAGAGGTGTTTAAGTACATGTCACTAAACACACAGAGAGAGCTGGTTTATCCAACGTCCAACAAAAACTAAGTTACATAACTAATAATGACAAGACTCTCCATGCTATGTTGGCTTATCGTATGAATACCATCACATGTATACGGAAGCTTCAACCTGTCAACCCCAGGTATGTCCAACCTGTTAGGTGTTAGTAAACAGGCGCATTGCCAGAGTTAATGGATCCACGAGACGTGCTTAAGCATATGTCGCGAAACACACAGCGAGAGCTGGTTTATCCAACGTCCAACAAAAACTATGTTACATAGGTTTATCCAACGTCCAACAAAAACTATGTTACATAACTAATAATGACAAGACTCTCCATGCTATGTTGGCTTATCGTATGAATACCATCACATGTATATGGAAGCTTCAACCTGTCAACCCCCACTTGGCAAAATAATCGATTAGGAGATGGGGGTATTTCCAAGAGATTTTTTTTACTCTAATGGGTTACTGGCAGAAGCAACTAAAAAACAGATCTTGGGCGAGTCCATCAGAAATATCTGACTATTCACCAATTTTTGGCAATGTTGAAATCTGACTTTGCCATTCAAAATCTAAAACTTTGAGGAAGCTCCTAAGTTGGACACTGATGGGTGGGACCCAGTTATCATGGAAGTCGAGCTTCGTAGGGATAGTTGAGGCCAAACCCCAACTAGTGTGATGATCCACAACATGATGTTCGGAAAGACATCTTACAAGTCTATGTTTTTGCTTGGGCCTACCACCATTATGTATTTGTGTCATACAACGTGTCTATTATGTTTTTATGTATAACCTTCATGGTTGCAGACAAAACTTGCAGGGATATTTGTAGTTAGCCAGCTGATTTTGGAATTATGATAGCCCTCTGTGGTAGCTCTGTTTGCAGCATAATTTTTGCATAAAAAGCACTGAATGCACATACTTTCAAAATATTAATAGTTAAAGGAAACTTTTTATTCCTAAAAAATGTCCAAACTGATCAGGTATGCCTTACCTGCTATGAGAGTTCAATCACCGCCTCAAGTAAGTATTTCATAAAGCTTATGATGGCCTACATTTTGGGGAGATAGGTAGTTCTAAAAGGGAAGTTCTACAGTAATATTCATCTTTGATGGATATTGATGTTAAACCACTATTTTATAACAAATGCAACCTCTTACCTTGCACAGCCGAATCCCATGAAGCACTTCGAATATTTTCTAAGAGTTCTTCAGCTTTCTCAACAGTTGCCATTTTCATGGCCATACTTACCTAGAGACAGGACAAGTTCATTAAAGAATCAATCAGCCTTAGTCAGCATAGCAGGGAAAAATTTTAAAGGGTATAATATACCTGTGCATAATTATTGTATCCGAGCAATTTAGCTCTCTTTAATCGAAGTCTCAAAATCTGATCAATAACTGGAGTGTTATCTAACTTTCCAGTAGAGGCACGAGTAACATAAGCACGATAGAGCTCCTCACGAAGACTGCGATCACGTGCATGCTGTTGAACTGGTAGGTAGCTTGGAATATCTAATGTAATAATCCATGGCCCATTCTCGGCAGTTGCACCTTCATAACCCTGGAAATCAATGCAGGTTTAGAATGAATCCCTGCAAATGCAGAATTAGACCCTTCTGTTTTTCTTAAATGCTGGTACAAGCTTATAATAGGATAGAGTAATTCATCTCTTCATTTAGACACAGACAAAGCACTCATGGCAGAGATATGAGCGACCTTGACAGCATAAATACAGAACAATATGAAATATCTATAAAGTAAAACAGAAAAAATAAATTACTCCTGAACAATACAGAAAGCAATAGACAAACCAAAATCAAGAATAACACAAATATGACAGTCTCAACTCTCAGCAATGCAGGACTTGCATTGATAGAAGTTTGTGTTGGCCTATGGGCTAAGAGATACCTTAGATGCTGCTGTTTGAGCAGCGAGACCAAGAGCAGTCAGTGGTAATCCCTCAATATCCTTCTTGTCAGTTATTAGCTTCTCAAAGCTTTTTGTTGCATCCAAAACGTTCTCATTAAATTTTAATGAAAGCTTTTCTAACTCCTGCAAAGACAAGTCAGTAAGAAATTAAAACCCACACGAAAAGAAAGATATTAAAGCTGCAATTCAAATATGTGAAGATACTCTAAAGATAAATGAAGAAACAAAAATATAGGTGCCAGGGACTCCACTTCAAATTGAATTAATCATAAAAACTGAAGGAAAGCAATCAAAAAACACATTGGACTTGCTGAATATCTCCATAATTAAATCAGATCTCTGAGCTATTTACAATTTCATGGTTGCAGAAAGTCATAGTCCTTCTATACACTTGTAGTCCCTGTATGTATGGTTATACTTGACAATGATATGGCAATCTTACAAAAAATCTCTGTTAATTTCATTAGAATTAGGAAACTTCTACTCAATTATCTCCAAGGATTTGACTTGCACTGGAAATTAGTTACAACAGGGTGCTATTCAATATAGAAGTAAGGGCTCTGCTTGCCTAGGTGCTAACACTAGCAAAGGGACACGCAACACAGCCACTTTAACGGAATATTAATTTCATTAACTATTTCCTAAAGTTAGACTTAGGTAAAATTTAAAATACCTAAGCTAACTTAGGATTTAATCTTAGCCCTTCATCATGATTTAATCTCAGTCGTTGAGAGAGATGTTAGGGTTGAGGTTGAAATTATAAGAGGAAATAGAGTAAGTGGCAGGACAGTTGAGCACAAGCAGTGTGTGACGTGTCAGATCAGTGAGAAGAAAATACTAAGGTTCAACAGATTGCACTGGTTCAGCGTCCAGGAGGAAAAGATTGAGTTAGGGCCAAACTGCCTCAGCTCAGACAACATTTGCACTCTCCAGTTCGCACATGTGCACAGGGAGGAGAGATTTGCAGTCACATGTGTTCATAGATAGGCAGATATGTAATGCCGTTCAGCAGATCACGTGTGCAGAAGGAAGATCAACTTATCTTGGAGGTTGATCAGTTGTCTTTCTGTGGTCAAAAGGAAGTTCTCCCTTGCTGTAATTTCTGAAGAAAACCATTTTGCAGAAGATAATAAAAAGACACACAAAGGAGCAAGTTTTCCCTGAAGTTGGAATTTCTTAGGTATATCTTGTGTTCTATGCGTTGAATGTGTTTGTCTTCAGATTTATTATTTATTTTCCGTTGTACATGCTAAGTTAGAAAAATCAGTGTATTTGCAATTTAAGTTTCCAGTGCAGCAGTTGTTTGTATTTCTGGTTTTTACACTTACAAAGTTGTGAATCAGTTACTAGGTTTTAAGGAAATCTAACATGGTATCAGAGCATAGCCTCTGATTGAAAACTGAACACAGTTTGTATCTTCAGAAGCATGTTCTGTGATTCAGAGGGAGTGAGTTTATCAGATCGATTCGGCTGCTAGGGCTTCTGGGCAGTGTGATTTGTTTTCAGCAGTGCAAATTGGCAGTATGGCATATCAGGGTCTCAGATTTGAAAACAGATTGGATGGTTTGTCCAACTTCTATTCATGCCATGAAAGGCTAGCAGTGGTGCTGGAGGAGCAAGGAATATGGGAGATTGTTGATAATATCCCAGCTGCACCCACTAAACCTCAGCAGTTGGCTAAGCATAACAAGAACGATGCCAAGGCAAGAAGAATCATCTTGAAGAGGGAGTCAAAGACCACATTATTCCTCACCTGGCTGGGAAGAACACAGCCAAAGCCATGTGGGCAGTGATTATTGGTCTCTATCAAGGTTCGTGCAAGGCCAAAAAGTTGGTATTGAAGGAAAAGCTCAAGAATATTAAAATGGCCAAGTCGGATTCTATGGTGTCTTACCCAATGTTTTAAAACTCCGACTCGGCCGAGGATCGACTCCGACTCGGTATTGACTCGGCCGGCTCAATTTCAATAACTCGGTCGTTGTAAAAAATACATTAAATATTTATTTTTTTAATAAAAAAACATAATTTTAAAGATTTTCATTCATGTTTCCAAACACATAGCATTATAATATAGATGGAAGACAACATATGATCAAAGTAGGCTCATGAACCAATCCATTATATCAAAATGGCACCCAATGCACTGTCCAATGGCAATACATAGTCAACTATCATACATGATCAAAGACTCAAAACAAAAAACACATAACCAAGGAGGCTAGAAATGGCCTCTACAACAAAAGTAAACTGTGACCAAACACCAGTACTAGTACTACTAGCTAGTAGCTACTACCAGAGGAGCCAAGATCATGTCGATCAATCTTTGGATCATCATCAAAGTCAAACAGGGGACCCCATGACTCCTCCTCATCATCATCATCTCCAACTGCAACTGTAGCAGTGGTACCACTAGTAAGTTGTACAATTGCAGCAGATGCAAGCTGAGATAGAGGAGATATGCGGCTTCGCTTTTGTCGTGGCGGAGGGAGTGAAATAACTTTTGATAGTCACATCACCCTTTTTCATTCTACCCTTTCCCTTATCTTGAACAGAACCAAAGAGGGAGGAACATATCGGAAAGGGTTGGATGCATCAGTTTGAGGGATAGAGGAAGAACCCTCAAAATCATAATTGGGGTTGGTAGCCATCATTTTTTGTATCTCCCTCTTCCTCCCAATTTCAGCCTCTATTTCTCTTTGCCTAGCCTTATCTTCTTTAAATTTCTCAAAGCTGGCCAACAATTGCTTCCTAATCTCCCCAATTTCTAGTGAGGTACATGGAGTAATTTGGCCTCTAATCCCTGCCAAGTGTTGTTTCAGCCTATTAATGCCCCCAGGACCTTCCTTAATTTTCCTATGGCAAAATTTGCATTGCATTTGACTATCAACCATTTCAACATATGCCCAAGCAGGATCACTCACTCTAGGTGCCATTTTTTGACTAGGAAATGAAAGCAAATAATCTGAAAATGACAACAACAAAAAAAACATTGATTTAATGTTCATTTCTTTCACAAAAAACACTCTCTATGCTTTCTAGATATGCACCTAAAATTTAATAAGCAAAAACAAATTTGTAGAGGTGAAAAAAATACCTCCAGGCACAAACTGCCTCCTCAAGCTTGCTCCAAGAATCAACTCCTCAATGCTGCTCCAAATGGCTGCCCAAGAAGCTCCTCACTCCAGCTACAATGCTTGTCCAAAACTCCTCACTGCTGCTCCAAAAACAAGCTCAAGAACTGCTCATTAACTCTCAAAGAAGTTCTCACTCAAATGCATGAGATGGCTGTGAGAGAATGAGAGCATTTGAGTGTGTTAAATAGGGTCTGAGATGGGGAAATGGACCCCAAATAACATTTAACTAATTCATAAAACACATTGGAGTCCAAACTAATCAGCAAACACTTGAAAATTTCATTAAAAATATGACAAATCGTTGTTTTAATGGGGTTACAGGCCGTAGGTTATGACTCGGCCGAGTTATTGCAGAAACAGCAGAGTTGGTCGAGTCAACCATGACTCAGCCTCCCAAACCGTTCCCTTAACCGAGTCAATTTTTTTTTAATGAAACGGATCAACTCAGCTGTTTCCGTTTCGAATCAGCCGATTTTTAAAACATTGGTCTTACCTCACCAAATTTTCCCAAGTAAAGGAAGAGTTAGCTGGTGTCAACGAGACATTTCCAAATAGAGATATGGTGATTTTTTCTCTGTTGGGTTTCACCAAATCATGGCAAGCCTTCACAGATGGGATTTGTGCTAGAGAAAAGCTTCCAGATTGGCAATGATTAAGGGGTGACTATATCCAAGAAGAGATTCGCAGACAAGTTAGGTCTTGTGTTAAGATTGAAGAACATGAAGAGAACTTTGCCCTAGCCGGCAAAGGGGGCAGATACAAGGGAAAAAAGGGTAACGGTGGTGGAGAGCCAAGTTCCAAGGGCGAGAAGAAGAAAAAGGATCTCGGCAAGATCAAATGCTTTTCATGCCACCAATTTGGGCATTATGCTACTAAATTCCCTAATTAAAAGAAAGGGTCCACGAAGGACCAAGTAGCAACCTCTATAGAGATAGATGAGTTCTCTTCTCATTTTGCAAATGAGTTTTCTCTTATCGCTTGCATGGCAAGCTCAATGGCTACAAGTTTATGGAATGTGGATAGTGGGTGCGTCTTGTCATATGATGGGAAATCAGAAGTATTTCAACAAACTGTCAAAAGGGGACATGCAGTTTGACATTGAGAGGGGAGATGATGGTAAGTATCGGGTCCAGGGTAGTAGTATAGTTCGATTTGAGAGGGAGTCTAGAAATCCTCTATATCTCAAAGATGTCCTTTACATAACTGGCCTCAAGAAGAACCTTGTTTTAGTTTTAACATAGGACGATAATGGGTATTAGGTGACCTTCAGACAAGGTAGGGTTTTTAAAAAACATTCAGACTCCAAGATGACTACGCAAATCAGGGTTAGCCACAAGAGCTTGTACATATTGTAGTTTGAGATAGCCACAACATTAACCAATAGAGGGAATCGTGCCTCAAACAACGAGCTTGGGGAATTGTAGCATAGGTTCATGGGCCATCTACTCCATAGTGCGTCAAAGATTCTCAAGGAGATGTCAACAAGGCTGCCATAGTACAGCGTGGATCAGCATGAGGCGGCGTGTAAGGGCTCCACACTTGGCAAGTATGCCAAAACCTCTTTTCCTAGCAAATATAACAGGGCCAAGGGTATCTTGGACCTTGTTCATTCAGATGTTTGGGGCCCTTTCTCTACAGTGTCCCTTAGCAGGTACAAGTATTATGTCACCTTCATAAATGATCACTTGAGGAAGACCTGGATACGTTTCATGAAGAATAAGGATGACGCCTTCTCAAAGTTTATGGAGTACAAGGCCTTGGTTGAAAACCAAACTGGCAAAAAAATCAAGGCATTGAGGTCTGGCAATGGTGGAGAGTACACTTCAAATGCATTCAAGGAGTTATGTGCCAAGGAGGGCATCAGAAGGGAGCTGATTGCACCATATAACCCTCAGCAGAATGGGGTGGTAGAGTCGAAGAACGAGACCATAGTTGGAGCGGCCAAAGCCATGTTTTACCATGGGTTGCCCAAGTTTCTTTCAACTAAGGCATGCAATACAACAATTTTCTTGTAGAACCGAAGCCCACACAGAATGTTGGGGCAAGTTACACCAAAGGAGGTTTTTACCAGGACGAAATTGGATGTGTCAAATTTCTGGATATTTGGCAATCTGGTGTACTACCATGTACCAGCAGAGAAAATGAAGAAATTGGAGCCCACGGTAGAGAAGGGCATCTTTGTGGGCTATACCGAGATATACAAGGCATAAAGGATATATATACCAGCACTCAGAAAGACAATCATTAGGAGATATGTGAAGTTCGAAGAGAGAAGGGATTTGAGTAAGTCCTTAGAGCATGTGCAGGAGGAGGAGCAACAGGTTCCCAAGCAAGAAGTTCAACCATCACTTCAGACTATAATTATACATGTTGACGGGTAAGCCAAGTAGCATAAGGACGAGAGGCACACGCAATTGGAGTAGAGAGTAGATCCCACTCAGGCGACTTCCTATACAGGGAGAAAAAGAGCGAGATAGGCAAATCAGTTGATCTAGGAGGCACAAGAGCAAGTCAGTGCTCCTACTACATCATTTAGACAGCCACTGAGGTAAAAAGGATATATGGCAATTATGACCAGGTTGTTGGATGTTGAGTCTTCTAGCTACCCCGAGGCAGCCACTCAGCAAGTGTGGAAAGATGCCATGGTGCACGAGTGTAGGAAATACTAAGGGGGGGTGAATCAAAGTTTCACTTTTTCTTCCAGTTTAGTATCATAAAGCATTAACCAATAACATCACATCAAAGGAACACAAGATATATATAAACAATTTATTTATTTCTTGATGGAAGCTACAACTTCCAATTTACCAGCTTCAACTGGAAGGGCTACAACCCCAAGTTTACCGATTCCCACTAGAAGGAGGCGACAACCTCCTGAAGGAAGCTACAACCTCCTTGCCTAGCACCACCCTGCCACCCTTAATAATCAACGATAAAACAAAACTCTTGGGCTCTCGTACCAAAGACAATGACCCAATTACAATACACTTCAAACACTGCTTTTCTTCTAAGCCATTTACAACTTCAAATTTGCTACTTTGTCATGTCCAATTTGCAAGTTGCTACGTCCCTGACTTATAATATGCAATCTATAATGATCTTCAACAATACAGAGTCTAATAGCAAAAGAAGAAATATATTTCATACCTCAGAACATCAATACTAGAGTGCCTCCTTACTCTCTGATATGCCCTTACATTTTTCTTAGCCTTGTATTCAAAGGAGCCCTCAAAAGTTAATATGCTTCTTGATACTGCTTCAAGGAATGTGATTTAACCTCCTTTAAACATCCTTCCAATCTCCACTTCAATGACTGCTTTAATGGGCTCAAAACGAACTTCAACAAGGCCTTAGAACAGATCTGTATCTTCCTCAAGGTGTCTCAAGTTCAAATCTGCCTTAGGGTGTCTCAGGTTGGATCTTCCTCAAGGTGTCTCAGGTTCGGACTGCTTCAAATTCGGGTCTGCTTCAAAGGGCACTCGAGAAATTCGGCCTAACAAGCCTTTGTCCCACAACCTACAAGAACTCAGATCTAGCCTCAAACTACCTCGAATCTGTCCAAAAACTAACTCGGATCTTGCCTCAAACGTAAAATGAAGGATGTGACCAAAACTCAAAAGAAATACTTTAACAGAGATCTTGGTCTCCTATTTCAGATCAGCAACATACTCATTCCATTGTCCTTGATCCTTGCTTTTCATACCTCAAACTATTCCAATGAATTCAAGATACCTGATTGATGAATAGATGCCACAATTGTTCTGCTTCAATACTCCACAGCTACGTAATATATAGTGTTGGAGGAAGGCATAATTTGGGGCTGACCTACCCATGAAAACATGAACTTTTTCCATTCAATAAACCCCTTTAACAGGACGACCTGAACAAGGAGACCTAGGCCACTTTAAAAAAAAATGTCTTTCATTGTGTCCTCTTTCAAAGCTGACTTGGACAAATGGACTTAGGCTAATTCAAATCACAATTTTGACCTCCTTCTAGGGCAACAATAAATATTAAGGCTATGGATATAATGGGGCAAAAGTTGATGCTCCACCCATCTATTTGGGGCATCAATCTTCAAACTTGAATATCTCTTCAACCAAGAGGACCCACAAAGCGTGCCACCTATCAAACGAAATGGCGTGACAAGGGATACCAATCTAGAGTGTTCTTGCATCCAAATTCACTATCTTGTGCCCGCATATCACCAAACAAATGTCAGCCCATTCACCCTTTGACATCAATGACAATTTTTTCCAACAAGGAGTATGCCTCCATCATGAAGAATGATGTCTGGGAGGTGGTGTCGAGGCTAGAGGACAAATCTACCATGGGTTGCACAAGGTCTACAAGATCAGGCATGGGGTTGATGACAGCATCGAGAAATATAAGGCAAGATTTGTGGCTAAGGGTTCTCGCAGATAGAGGGGATTGATTATGATGACACCTTTGCCCCAGTGGCCAAACATTCGTCTGTCAGGGCTATCACAACACAGATGGGGTGGAGGATCTGCTAGATGGAGCTTAAAACCCCGTTCCTCTATGGGGTTGAGGAGGAGGAGATTTATACTAAGCAGCCAAAGGGATTTGAGACATGCAACATTGATGCTCACGTTCGCAAACTCAATAGATCCTTGTAAGGGCTTAAACAAGCTCCACATGTGTGGTATGTTCAGATAGACAGTTACCTTCAAGGACTGGGCTTCACCAAGAGTGAAGCAGACCCCAACCTCTACTAAATTATTGTTGGAGGTGAGTCGCTTATTCTGGTGCTATATGTGGACGATCTAATATTGACAAGCGCATTAAGCTCATCCAAGAGTGGGAGAGAAATCTTCCAAGTGAGTTTGAGATGAAGGATATGGAGTTGATGCATTATTTCCTGTTGAACAATGTAACTAGGTTCGGTCTTCATAATTGTATTTGAGTTATAATGAAATGTATTTATCAAACGTTTTTATTAAAAAATGGGTTTCATGCTTGGGTCATCATATTTTCGGTCAAAGTCCCAATTGAGGACTTCTAAGTTTTATACTAAGTCATTAGAGTCATTGTCTATTTAATGAGACCCTTCTTGGGCTTTTGAATCTGTCAGACGAGGCAGTAACTCCTCCAAATCAATTCACTGATATTCATTCAGGTTGGTCTTTATTATATACACGAGGGAGAGACTGTTCATTTCATCTCCCAGTGACTCTTCATATTTGCCATTATTTATTTACATCAATTACACTTATTCACCCAATCCTGATGATTAGGTGTCAACATTCCCCCCCCCCACCCCCCTTAATCTGAAGGGATGTTGGTGAGTCCAAGCATCGTTCTGAATCGTTCAAGCTTTTCTCTTCCAAGCGCTTTGGTGAAGATGTCTACAATTTGCTCATTAGTGGAACAATGGCAAAGATGGATCGTTTTGGCCTCAACATGATGTCGAATCAAATGATGTTTAGTATTGATGTGCTTCATTCGAACATGGAACTTTGGGTTCTTGGCCAACTTTATTGCTGAGGTATTGTCAATCATGAGTGGAGTCGATTATACTTGTTTTACCTGCAAACCTTCAAGAATTTCCCTGAGCCACACAATTTCTTTTGTTGCCTCAACTGCTGCGACATATTCTGCTTCTGTTGTGGAATCTGCTGGAACTGATTGTTTGCGTGATCTCCAGGAGACAGTGCCTAATCCAAGATTCATAGCATAACTTGAACTAGATACCCCAGTTTCTTTATCTCCATCGAAATCTGAATCAAAGTATCCAATCAAGCTGAAGTTGTCCACCTGTGTATACTTGATTCCAAAATCTTGAGTTCCCTTCAAGTACCTTAGAACTCTTTTTGCAGCAGACCAATGTCCCTCACAACGCTTTTGCATAAACTTGAAGAGGATTCCAACAGCGAACGAAATGTCTGGTCTGGTAGTAGTTAGGTAGTTGAGACTTCCTACAAGCTGTCTATACTTTGTTGCATCCTCAAATTCTTTTCCTTCAATGGATGTGAGCTTTAAGTTTTGTTCCATTGGAGTGGTAAGAGGGTTGCATTCTGTAATGCCAAACCTATTCAGCAGATCTCCAATGTACTTCCTTTGAGAAAGAAATATGGACTTCGGATGTTGAGTTACTTCAATACCAAGATAGATGTTGAGTTACTTCAATACCAAGATAGTAATGAACATAACCCAAATCAGTCATTTCAAAACCTTTCCTCAATTCTTTCTTTATGGATACAATATAGCTTTCATTATTCCCTGTCATCAAAAGATCATCTACATATACCACAAGATATACAACTGTTTTGCCAACTTTCTTGGCAAATAAAGTTGCACCATCAAAATCATAATGTTTGAAATTGAGTTTTAGAAGATGCTCAGTTAGTTTTTCATACCAGGCTCGCAGTGCTTGTTTGAAGCCATACAAGGATTTCACAAGTTTGCATACTTTATGTTCATGTCCTTTCACAGCAAATCCTTCAAGCTGCGACATAAAAACATTCTCTTTTAGATCTCCATTCAAGAAAGCAGTTTTTACATCCATTTAATGGACTTTCAAACTGTTTAGAGCTGCTAGGGCAAAGAGCGTCCGGATGGTAGCCCATTTTGCTATGGGGGCAAAAATCTCCTCATAATCGACCCCTTCCTCTATGCAAAACCTTTTGCCACAAGCTTGGCTTTGTGCTTGTCAAGTGAGCCATCAGCGTTATACTTGTTCTTGTAGACCCACTTGCAGCCAATTGGTTTGGTTCCTAATGGAGGATCAACCAGCGTCCAAGTGCCATTCTTTATCAGGGCATCATACTCCTTTTGCATCGCTTCTTTCCATTCATCATGAGAAGCAGCTTCTTTGAAGGAAGTTGGTTTGAAATTTGTAGACAAATTCAATTCACAATCATAAGAAACATCCATATCAACAGGTGAATCAGAGTCATCTACATCACCTCCATTTTGTCGGTTTGAGTTTCTGATCCTGTCTTTCCAACCTCATCAAGATGAACACTTTCAAGTGTCTTTGTCAACCACTTTGGGGGACCTTTCTCAAATGGTCCAAGCTGCTCCGTTGATTGAGTTGGGACTGAATTAAGATTAAGTCTCCCAATTCTATCAATCACATCACTTAAAGTATCATCCGTTGTTGGCGTTTCATGCAGGGGAGAGAGTTCTTCAGAAGAAGACTCCACAGGTTGATCTAGTATAGGAATCCCCCCTTCAAGATGTGGAATTGTATTATCAAATTCTTGAAATGATTTTGCATTTGCGAATCTATCCAAGCGATCAAGTTGTCGCTCAACAACATTGTCAGTTTTGGATGTTTCAAGAAAGATTACATCTCTAGATACAACAAACTTTTTATTGACTTCATCATAGAAACGGTATGCTTTGGAGGTGTTTGAATACCCCAGGAAGATACACTTACGACTTCTTGCACCAAGTTTGTTTCTATATACCTTTGGTATCAAGGCATAACAGATGGAACCAAAGACCCTGAGATGCTTTACCGAAGGAATGTGCCCATACCACAGTTCATATGGAGTCTTGTTTCTAATAGCATTAGATGGACATCTATTCTTTATATATATAGCACATAGAATTGCATCAGCCCAAAACATCAATTTTACATTTTTGAAAAATATCATGGAGTGCACCATATTTAAGATTGTCCTATTCATTCTTTCAGCTACACCATTCTGATGCGTATTATAAGGCACAGTTGTTTGATGTTTGATCCCATGTTGGCGAAGATAGTTTTCAAATTCATTTGAAGTATATTATTTTCCATTACCAGTGCGAATAGAGCCAATATGAAATTGTGCATCATTTTCAATCCATGCATGAAAGTTCTTGAATGTTTGAAAAGCATTAGATATGTTCTTCAATAAATAAACCCAACGCATTCTAGTGTAATCATCAATAAATGTCATCATATATTTATTTCCATTTGCAGAAGGAACAGGCATTGGACCACATAAATCTGAATGAATGAGTTCAAGTTTTCTATGTGTTCATGAATGTGAATCATGAAAAGACTGTTTGCTATGCTTTCCTAGAATACAAGCATCACATTGCTTAAGTTTCCTAGGAAATGTAGGCAAACCAGCAACACCATTTTTCATCAACAAGCGAAGGTTGTCATAGTTCAAATGTCCAAATCTAGCATGCCATAATAAACGTGATGGAAGTGTACCTTCTTCATAATGAGAGTTGTATGAGAAATGTTGTGCATGAGCAGAGGTACCCTGCAGCTTGAGAAGCCTTTCTTCTTCTATCCCTCCCATGACAAGTGAGAGGTCAGATGCTTTTCTCAACTCAAGCTTGCCATCAAACATATGAATGGAGTGACCTTGTTGGTGGATGTGGACCAAGGACAGCAAGTTTCTCTTCAGCTGTGGGAGATATAGAACATGATGCAGAAGAAAGTCTGGAAGACCAAGCAATTTGAGCCTGATTGTGCCAAGCCCTGATGGCTTGAGTTTTTACTGGTCTGCAAACTATACTGCTCCATCAACATTGTCAGTAAATTCTTCAAAAAAATCTTTTCTATGAGTCATGTGGCAAGTTGCTCCTGAATCAAGCAACCAATCATTTTTCCAAGAAGCAAATGAAGCATTAAATAAGTCTTCATTTACTCCAATATTACATTGTGCCACAACATAATGAGCGGATTCAGGTGCTTTACCTTTGCCTGTGTCATTAGTTTTACCTTTCTATTGTTTCTTTGCTGCTCAATTTTGTCCCAAGGTAACCTGCATGTAGAGGCATCATGTAATCCATTTCTTTTGCAGCGTATGCAGTGTAAATTTGAGTTTTCTCCTTGAGAGTGTCTGCCCCCCCGCCTCTAAAATATCTTCCTCTTCCTCTTCGACCACCTCTTCCGCTAGAAGAATCTTGGGCAAGATTCTTTTCTTTATGAGCAAGGCACACAACCTCTTCAGAAGATTCAAGGGTTGTCTTCTTTCCAAAAGCTTTCTCTCTTTCAGCAAATTTTTTCACAAGAAAGTCAAAGGTAATATCTTTGAGATTTCCATTTGCTTGCAATGACTCAAGATAATTGGAGTAAGTATGATAAAGTGCCTTGAGAAAAGCGATAAGAGGAATATCCAATTCAAACTTAGTGGATTTGATATCATGCATTATAGACTTTACTTCAGATGCAAGAGCAAGAGGATCATTATTTTGTAGTTCAAGAGTGAAGAGTTTAATCATGAGTTGGACGACTTCAAGTGCAGAATGTTAGTCATAGAGTTCTTTCAGCTTTTTTAAAGCTTCAAAGGTAGTTGAATATGATGAAATATGGCGATTCACCTCTTCATTTACAGATGCTGCGATTAATGCATAGACTTTGCTATTCTTGTTTTCCCAAATGACGAGCTCTTTGTCTGAGGTAGGCTGTACTGGGTCATTGTCTCCTTCTCCGACACACACTCCTTTCCACAAATCATTGAAGATGAGGGTGTGTTTTATCATCTAGGACCATTCAGGATAGTTCTCCTTGCCAGTGAGAACTATTCCTACCATGGATATGATTGAATGCATTCTGTAAAAAAAAAATTGTTGATAGAAAAGAATGCTTCTGCCAATATACAGTAACAATGTACTTAAAAATTTCTGTGGGAAACAATTTTGGTTGTTTAATTCATATCATAGTCAATAATCAATCATTCTCCGCGAGCTCTACAAAGTTGGAGCAGCAACGACATCAACCGCGAGCTCTACAAAGTTGGAGCAGCAATGGCATCACAATTTCAAAGCTCACTAAAAAGAAAAACACCATAAATCCCTTTGATTCTCTAGACCTTGAAGCCAGTAATAAAAAAATATGGCAGCGTTAAAGTCAGTAATAAAAAATATGGGACAGCGTTAAAGACATTTTAAAGACACACTAAAAATGCGATGTCCAACCGATACCATATACTAATCGATACCATATACCAATCGATACCAATCGATATGATTTAAATATACCAATCGATACCATATGCCAATCGATACCATTCAATACAACTTTAAAATTTTGATACCATTCAATACCGCATTCAAATGGAAACGCAGAGACCCTTCCGCATTCAAATGTTACCGTTCAAATATCGATACCAGGAAGAAACGCAGAGACCCTTTCGCATTCAAATGTCTATATCAGGAACAAATTTCAGTAGGAGGCTTAACAATAATGCTCGATGGATCATTCAACGAGAAGGAGTCAAGCTGCAAATTTCACGTTCTAGGTCAGCGCTTCATAGCAATAGGCGAGACTGCCATGGAAAGAGCGTGGAAAAGTAACGGGCAAGATTGGCATGGAAGGATTTCTTATAAAAACTTTGTCAAACCTTCTTTTAAACCTTCCATGTATACTTTTAAACCATCCTTCAAACCTGCCATGTCTGCTTTTAATCCATCCTTCAAACCTTCCATGTCTGCTTTTAAACAATTCTTCAAACCATCCATCTCAGCTTCCATTTGATTTTTGGTTACTCTTTGTGAGAGTGAAATTTGTTGCACTTGGTCTCATAATTTTGATATATCATGTTGTATTTCTTCCTCTTCTTCGTGCATCATAGTAGAAATTTCTGGTTGCTTACTAGGTGTTTCCATTTTCTTTCTTCAATTGTTTTTGGGATAAAACAATGATATTTATGCTTCAATATTCTCCTCTAATCACTTAAAACATATTTTTCAAACAAAACATATGCAAATTTTAAAAAAATACACACCTTTTTCTTGCTTTGTAGGAGCTCAATATTGAATATGCTGTATCTCTATAAATTTGGATCCCCAAGGTCTAAAATTAGTTATTTTGGTTTCCCTCTGAGTCTTCTTTCCAATGTCGTAATTTAGAAAAAATTTGGATTCTTCAAGATAAAGTTATGTCCAATATCTCATGATGACATGATTATGGACTGGTTCAATAGAGAAAACTTGTACGGAGTTCCACATGTCACTGTTTCGACCTTTAGCCCTTAAAACAATACACAAGATACTATAGTCCATGCGATTTTGGCCACTTTTTACAAAATTCAAATATGATGCTCGTAGAGGAAGATATGACGATTTTTCCAGGTCACCTATTTGAGACGAAATTATGGAGCATGCAAAAAACCTAACTTCATTTGATCATATCTTCGAAAATATAGTGAACCAAGATCTGAACTTTTTACATGAAGTTCATCAGGTTTTTGGTTCCTTGTGGTAAATTTTTTAGATTCTGAACCTTCATAGAAAAATGTTATAGCGAAAATGGCACGATGACCTATTTGTAGTAGCGAAACCCTAGAATCCAAAGCTCTAAAACCAAATGTTATGTAATCAGATAAAAAAATAGATAGATCAACGACTTCAAAGCTAGCCTCTTCGAGGAGGCAACTTCATTTACATCACATAAATGAACAATTATTTAATGATGTGAATGATAAGACCTCTTTTCTATACATAGGAGTCTAATGGGTCACAATACAATCAGGGCCTACATAACAATAATAATGTAAGGGAACAACAATAACAATAGTGGGCTTCTATGGGGCACAATAATAACAATATGGGGACTACACGGGCACAACAATAACAATAAGGGGCTACACTAGTAGTATAGGGACCTAACATAGGATTAGAAACGATGTACATTGAAATCAATTCATCTAGTGCAAGCAATCAAATATAATAGAAATCAACATCTACATTGAAATAAATGCATCTAGTGCAAGAAATCAAATAGGATTATAAATCACCATCTACACTGAAATAAATGTAGTTAGTGAAAGAAGTGAAAGAGGATTAGAAATCATCTACATTAAAATCAATGCATCTAGTACAAGTAATCAAATATCATTAGAAATCAACATATACAGTAAAATCAATGCATTTAGTGCAAGCAATCAAAATAGGATTAGAAATCACCATCTACACTAAAATCAATGCATTTGGTGCAATACATCTTCTTCCCTCTCTCCCCCCTCCATATATATTTATATCTTTCTCCATCTCTCCTTCTTTGTCTTTCTATCTCACTAACCCAAATACACACACTCTCTCTCACTCCATATCTATAAATCTCTCTGTCCCTCTCCCCTCTCTCCATCTCTTTCTTCTTCCCTCTCTTCACCTTCCATCTATATCTCTATCACCCTCTGTCTCTCTATATCACCCCCAAAACATACACTCTCTTTCTCCAAATTATCAATCCCTCCTTGCTCCTCTCCCTCTCTCTCTTCCCCTCCTCTCCCTCTACCCCACTTCTATCTCTCTTCCCTCCTACTGTCCTTTCTCCATCTTACTTATCACTCTATCTCTCTCTATGTATTTCTTCTTAGCTCCCTCTCTCTCCCCCTCCAACTCCATCTCTATTTCCCTCCCTCTCTCCACTCTCTCACATCCTCTCTCTCTTCCTTCCTCTCTCTCCCTTTCTTTCCCACCTCTCTCTCTCTCTTCACCGTCCATCTCTATTAATGTATCCCTCCCTCTCTCCTTCTCTCTCCTTCTCTCCCTCCTTATCTCTCCTTCTCTCCATCTCTCCTTCTCTCCATCTCTCCTTCTTTGTCTCTTTATCTCACCGCTAAACGTACACTCTCTCTCTCCATCTCTCCCTTGTTACTCCCTCTCTCTATCCTCTTCTCACTCTCTATGTATTTATTCTTCCCTCCTTCTCTCCCCCTCCAACTTCATCTCTCTATCCTCCCTCTCTCCTCTCTCCCTCCCTCTATCCTCCTCTCTCTCAATTCCTCTCTCTTCCTTTCTCTCCTACCTCCCTCTCTCTTCTCCCATCACTCACTCTCTCTCCCTCTTCCCTCATCACTCTACTCCTCTCTCTCAAGTCCTCTCTCTCCATTTCTCTCCTACCTCCATCTCTCTTTCCCCATCACTCTTTCTCACTCTCTTTGCCCTCCAATCCTCTCTCTCTTTATCTCTCTATTTTTCCTCCAATCCTTTCTCTTCTCCAATCACTCTCTCTCTCTCTCTCTCTCTCTCTCTCTCCAACTATGTTACTATATCCATTCTTCTCTCCTTCTATGTCCTTTTATCCACCCTTCTCTCCATCTCTCCTTCTTTGTCTCTTTATCTCACCCCTAAACATACACACTCTCTCTTCATTTCTCCCTTGTCACTCCCTGGCTTTCTCCACTTCTCACTCTCTATGTATTTCTTCTTCCCTGCCTCTATCCCCTTCTAACTCCATCTCTCTATCCCTCCCTCTCTTACCCTCTCTACCTCTCCCACTCCTCTCCCTCTCTCTCTCCTCATTCTTCCTCTCCCCTCCCCTTTAATAATATTAATATTATAATATTAAAATTAGATTTAATAATAATAATAATAAAGGGTTAATACTATTTTTTTTGCATGGTATTAATAATAATTTGGACCATAGGCTTCACTTAAATAAAACCTCTTTTTTGAGTGTTCATAAATATAAAGAGGTTTATGGAATAAATATCAAAAGAGGTTTTATTTATTTACCATATTTCTTTATACCTCTTTTATAAATATGGTATTTGGCCCATGGTATTAATAATAATTCTCCCCGTGGTATTTGGCCCATAGGCTTCACCTAAATAAAATTTTCTTCAATATAAAGAGGTTTTTATTTATTTACCATACCTATAGTTTATTTATATTTTTATTTATTTACCATACCTGTGGAGTAAGTATAAAAGAGGTTTTATTTATTTACCATACTTCTGGTTTATTTATGTTTTTATTTATTTACCATGCCTATTTTTTTAGTGTTTGTAAACCTTTTTATATTTTAAATTTATATTGTATTTATACATAATAATAATTGGATTGATTTTTAAATAGGGTCGCCATTAGATTAAAAATGTTAAATGTTAAATATTACATGTTAAACATTTACACTTGAGATATACCCTATATTGGGCTGTAGAGAGCCTTTAGACACAACGCCCTTAGGCGCAATACATATATTGGGTAAAAAAATGTTAAATGTTAAATATTACATGTTAAACATTTAAGCTTGAGATATATCCCATATTGGGCTATAGAGCGCCTCTAGGCGAAATACATATATTGGGTAATAGTAGGCTTAATCCAACTATATTGGGTAATAGTAGGCTTAGTCCAACTAATAGAAGAAATGTCTTTTTGGACGGAATCCTGCAATACAATTTCTAGTGAGATTATGATTTCTTGTTGTTTAAAATACACTTTTGAATGCATAAATAGATTCAACATCTTAAAACGAACACCTGAGACACTCAATCTTTGCAAATTAAAAAACTTAAACTTATGATTTTTAAAAATTTGTACTGAATTTTAAACAAAGGGTCATTTAGTCTATTAGTTAGATTATACTCAAATATTAATGTTAAACAAAGGGCCATTTAGTCTATTAGTTAGACTATACTAAAATATTAATGCGGTTTGTATCTCAAGATATTTGACCCCTCTCTGTGTTTTGTAGATCTAAAGTTAAGATGGATCTAGGCTAGTTTAATTATTAATTATAAATACAATTATTAATTTTATGTTTTATTTTTATGTATTTTTTACCCATCAAAATGTTCTACTAATAATCATATATATATATATATAATATATATATATATATATTATATTATTTTTTTTTACTAAAAGAGGCAAAATGTTAAACATTACAACATCTCTACCATACTAGGCTTAACATGTAGCCATGCAAAAATATGTTATTTTGAATCTGGAGAAATCTAATTAACTTGAAAATTTGCATCTCAGATGAGGTGGACATCTCAGAGTATTTCTAGTGCTTACATTTATGGGGGAGATAAGGGAGATAACATGTAGCCATGCAAAAATAGGTTATTTTGAATTTGTCAAAATTTAATTGACTTACTAAATTTGCATGTAAGATGAGACGTCCATTCGAGAATATTCGAGAATATTTCTAGTGCTTATAAATAAGTCCATCTTGACTCCGGATCTACCAAGTGTTGAGAGAGATCAAATCTCTTTTCACTCTAAAAAAAATTTGCATCTCAAGAGATTTGATCCCTCTCAATATTAAAATAGATCTAAATAGATTTAATTTTTTTCTTTATTTTAATATAAAATATTTTTATTTTATTTTGACCATGTAAAATATTAACATAATTTTTTTTGATCTAATAAAAATATTTATAAGATATCACATCACGTTACAACATTTAAAATTATAAAACAATCACAAAATTTAATTACCAATATAAAAAATGATAAAAAAAAATTACACAAAACAAAAAAATAAAAAAACTACACAAACTAAAAACCAAATAAGAAAAGAAAAAATATTATAAAATAATAACAAAATTTCCTTATCTTGAATGGATTTCCTATTATATGTAGTAGCTAATGGTGTATATCATATTAATGTAAAAAAATGATGAGACGTTTTCTTTATTAATGAATGAGAGATAATATTTTTGAAATTTTATATGTAATAGTTAGCGGTTAGTGTGGAAATAATAATTATTATTACTCAAACTTGTTTATATATTAGAAAATGATAATGTGAAATTAATTTAGAACTTTATAATTACATTGAAAACTTATCTAATTATATATATTTATATATAATATATATATTAATAATATTAGTGTGAATTGATAAAGTATTATTTTTATTTATTTATTAATAAAATAATAAAATTTTAAATTTTATAGGTAAAATTAATATAATATGTTTTTTTTAATTGGTAGTATTTTGTATTTCAAAATTGGAAACATGTTAAGTTTTTTACATTTAAAATTTATTCTGAGTGATTTCAGAAAAGAGCCTATTGCTACCTAACTTATTTTCTACTATTATGCATACAACATTTATACTATAATATAGCCAAAAACTCTTACCAAGTTTCACAAAATGACATATCATACTATTTATACAATTTAAAAAACAGAATCTATCTATTCGGTGTCTTCCATTTTTCCCTGAGAGCTATCCTCTTGGGCCAAAACTTTAGGGTGACTTGTAGCCACATTCCTTTCCAGCTCGAAGTGCTCCTTTCCTTCCTCCCTAGTTGGCTAAAGTTTGGGTGGTGGAATTTCTCCGGTCCCAAAAACCTCCTTTTACACACTTACTGTCGCAAATTCCACCTTAACCTCTTGTTGAGCCTTGAACTTGCATCTCTCCTACACACTGTCCTAGACTTTTTCCATTCACCTGGACCTCCTAAGCTATCAACATCATTGCATATTAATCATAAAAGAGCATTTAAAGTGGTTTTTTTAACTATGTCTTTGTGTTTGTTGTTTGAATTAGATTTTTGCTTATGAGCTGCGGAATGCAGCCACTTTCCGCAGCTGGTTCAACTTTCCGCAGCCGTTTTTGTTAAACTCCAGGTTGCAGGTGTCATTTGGCAAAACCAGACACGTGGGCAAGTTAGAAATGACCTGGACATGGATCAGGTTCTATTGGTCTAGCCGGATTCATCAAAGAAAGTTGTGGTCAACGGTGGTCAAAGAATGGTCCAACAAAGGAGTCTGACGACAGCTGGACTCTGTTTTCAACCACGTGAAGTATTCGTGGCCGTTTCTAGATCTCTGGAGGCACGCTGACACCTGTAGGCTGCCCACGATGTGAATCCAACAACCGTTTTCAATATATTGCATAATCTCAGCAACCATGATGCTAAATCCATGGACGCTGTCTTTTACGTGTCCTTTGTCAACATAGTTTCACACGAAAACAATTATAAAGCTTTTGTTATAAATAACGTGTTTCTATACGCATAGTTCTTAGTCTTTTTGCTTATGTAATTTTATTGTTAAGTTGTTGTGCCGTGACACTAGTCCCACTGTGATAACGTTGTTTTGAAATATAAAAGAAGACTCTGTTTCTACATGATTGCGTGAGCATAATTCTTGATTGGTAGCCTGTTGATCGAGGCTGTGCAGAGGGCCCCTGCACACTGAGGTTTTGTTCTTTTATTGCTGTATAGTTTTATGTAATGTTTCTTTAATTCCACTGCATATATTCCACAATTATTCACTTTTGTATATTTCTTTTGCTATGATATAACACTTCACTCCTGTTCATGATTTTACAAGCTTTGTATATTACTGTTAATGCTAATTAGTGTGTGTGTATGTTTCAGGATAGAAGTAGGCCCGGGCACTTTTACACATTTCCTTTTGCAAAAACTAGTGACATGGAATCAATCTTTCTGCTGACTTGCTTTTCTTAGTTTTTTTTAATTCCAGTTCTATTTTGTTGATTTTAGTTTAGTTCATTTTCTTTGTTAGATAGTTTAGAAATCAACTCGCTCAAGTTATTGATGATTACCTCCGAAAGCCATAGCTTAGACTACCTGGTGAGGGATCAGACTATGAATTGATGTGATTTGATTTTAGTTTTACTTTTCTGCAATTAGATATCAGATTGCTCAAGTTATTGATGATTACCTCTGAAAGCCATAGCTTAGACTACCTGGTGAGGGATCAGACTATGAATTGATGTGATTTGATTTTAGTTTTACTTTTTTGCAATTAGATATCAGATTGCTCAAGTTATTGATGATTACCTCCGAAAGCCATAGCTTAGACTACCTGGCGAGGGGTCAGATTATGAATTGATGTATTTTGATTTTAGTTTTACTTTTCTGCAATTAGATATCAGATTGCTCATGTTATTGATGATTACCTCCGAAAGCCATAGCTTAGACCACCTGGCGAGGGGTCAGACTATGAATGATGTGATTTGATTTTACTTTTATTAGATTGCAATTTTTTATTTGTTTGAGTGCAGTAGCTTAATTCTTTTTTCTATTTAGACAGCAACAAGGATAATGGTTTCATGATCAAAGTTCATTTCTTGTTTGACTTAAGTAGTAGCACATCTTCATTTTTGTTCAAGTATTAATTTCATCATTAGTATGTTCTAAGACCCTCTGGAGCGTTAAGATCTGGAAATCACTATAAAGGACATAATTGCCTTAAAATTTATATCCATACTTGCCTTCTAGAGTTTTCTTCAGACTCAAAGATGGAATTCCCATTCACATTAGGAGACAAACAAAGATAAAAACCCCCAAAACAAAATAAAAATAAAAAACGACAAAAGTAAGAAATAGGTTATCTTGCACATATAGTGCGCCACACTTCATCAACTTATGAATCCCGGATTGATAATTAATGTAGCAATTTAGGACATACTAAATTGGATTGCAAGTTACTGTGGTGTGGTTTCTGAGAGGAATTCGGATTTTCCACAGTGTTCATCTTTATATTGGTCGACGTTTCAAGTCTAGACCCATACTAAATTGACCTTAAATTTTAAGTTAATCATTTTGGTGTTCACATGCTCTACTGTCATTTGCAATAGCTCCATGTCTTTCCCAATGCTCAAATGGTGGGCCATCACTACCACAAAATGGTCAGTAACCTCCTATACTATCTGTTTCCCTAGCTATTCAACCATGGCTGCAATCTCTCCTGTGGGTTGGATTCTTTGTTCCTCTGCATTGTCTTTACTTCTATTGATGCTGGAAGAAGCCATTTTCAGCGCAATCTTCCCCTAAACACGTATAATTCTTAGAGTTAACTGATTCATCCATATCCTTAATATTATGCTCTGATCCTTTTCTAGTTATGCACCCATCCTTTCGCATTGAATGATCTTCCCTAGTTATTTATCGAACTCGACACGAACTGCCATACCTGCAATCGCCAATTTGCTAACTGATTGAACTGCTACTATTCTTCGCAACTGGGGTGAAGTAAAAACCCTACCTTCCCTAGTCTTGGCATTTAATACTAAGCCAATTGTCTTCCAATTGGACATCTTCATTGCCTTTAATGCCTTAATCGATACATCCCATTTTCCTTCTCTGACTCCCGAGAGGGTCCTGCTATTCCTAGAAACGATACATAGGTTGGCATGGTTGACCTCCTTTAATGTGCCATTTATTCTTGTTTATTCCTATTGTCATGTATCTTATATGATTTTTTTGGAACATGACATATTTGAGTGTTTGTTTGATTTAAGGTCAAAATCCCTTGTTCTAAATTCGTGCCTCTATTGGCATATTTATCTGCCTCCCGATTATTTTTTCATTTCACATGGAAAAGATTATGTTACACACCATGTCGTCACTGTCCATGTACTCCCCATTCCTTGATCCTGGAGGACCTCTACAATGAATCCTACATGCTTTCCCTCTTTATGACCAGAAAAATTCCCTTTTGCACCATTTCCCCAAAATCTTCTGTTTTTCCCAGTTTACAAGACCGACACTAATGACCCTTGTCCTCCTCACGCCGATATGCAGGGATTAACACTGTCCCTAGTGCCGATCAAAGCGACTGAGCTTTGTTCCAGTTGTGCCAATCCTCTTATGGAAAGTTTTTTAAATAAGGAGTTGAAGCTTCCAGCTCTAGAAGCTTCGTAACAAAAGTCTGGTAAATGGTTTGGTCGGATGGGGTCGGGGATGTTAGTTTGGGCTCCTTTCCCCTATAAGGATGGAACTACCTCAAGAGATAAGACCTTCTCCCATGAGAAGAGGATCCATCTCCCATCCATTCATGCTATATAAACCTCCACTTTTCCCAAGCACAAGCTAGTGTTAATGTTGGTGTGCTAGTGCTAATTAAGTTTGGAGTAAACAACAAGCTATTCATAGTTTGTAGCTCTCTAGTTGTGTGAGGGAGAAGTGTGAATTTGGTTTAGTGTGAAGCCTAAAGGGAAGAGCCTTAAAACTATCATTGTTGGTCCATTATGGAATGCTAACAGAAGTGTGTGGAAACCTAGTTTTGTCGGAGGAGAACGACAACGTCAAGACAATGGTTGTAATCTCTTCTTGATTCAACGTATATGCAAGTATCGATTGATTTCCTACATAATGTGTCATATCACATGTTTATGGCTTAATGTTTATTGACTTTTTAAGTAGTTTGAATTACAATTTGTCTATTATCACGGTTGTTGTTTGCTTATTTCATGTGTTTGAAGAAGGAAACAAGAGATCACTGGAGCGAGCAAGCAAAGTCATCATCAAACGGGATAAGCGTACTAAGAGGTAGGCCCTCTTAATTGGTTCTAACCCAAGGAAATATTCCATACAATGTACCGGTTGTGGCTAGACCCATTATTGGGCTAGAGGAATTGTTTGTGTCTGCACTCATAATATTACTTCACCACAAATTGGAGACTATACTAGGGAACCAATCCTTCGGTTTGTTTGCTTGTAATTTCATGGTTTTGTGTGAACTTTTCTAGTTCTGCTTTTTCCCTTTGGTTTTGTTTCTTTCCCTTTGCTTATTGGCCTGAGTTTGAAATTCATAGTAGCAAATCTGGTCCCAACTTTAAGTTTTAATTTTTAATTTTTTGTTGGCTTCCTCGCTCAACACGCTTAATTCGCTGACAATTGTGCCAATCAGCGCGATATGCTGAGAAATAGTCGTGCCGACCCCCTTCTGGCGCTTGTTGTCAGTTAGGCAGTCATGCCGATGCCTGTAAGTGAAGATTAGGGTTTGCCCCAAATCTTGGCCAGTGTGTTTTTCTCTCATGATTTCGACCCTATATACCGTCTTCTCCCTGACTAGAAAGATGCTTTTCATTTGGTTTATTTGCTTGTTGATTTGTCATCTTTCTGCTTGATTTCTTGGGTCTTTGGATGGTTAGTGGCACTAGGGCATCTAGATTATCATTCATTTAGCTGATTGTGAACTTAGTAAGTCGAGTTGTTGGTGCATTTACTCCTTGTATTTCGTTTGCGGTCCTTCTACTGCTTTGACCTCCATTACACAAGTTTGAAAAGTTTTCGTTTGCTTGTCTAAACGTTTCCTTTCCGACATGGATCACATTGCTTGTCTTTTTTTTGGTAAAGTCGGTGTTTCATTAGTTTGAAAGAGATTCTCTTTTCGTGTTTTCATTTGCTTGAAGAGCTAATTGTCTCGAAAACTTTTTCACTGAAGTGTTGTATGAGAAAAAATCATTTCGTCGTTTCATGAAAAGTATAAAATTCTAGTTTCCTGCATCAGTATACTATGGTAGTTAGCATCATTAAAGACTAGGATTTAATTGGCATTTGAAAAGAAAAATAACTCTCTTTTCTTTTGAAACGACTGTTAGAAATGTACTTGTCAGGAAATTAGGAATTGGAATGTATTTTTCATTAGTTTATTTTCTCAAAAAGTGAAGTAGTGAAAAATAATTTTTCTTTCAGTTGCTTGGTTGTTTGCATTTGATTGTGTGTTTTCTACCCTCTATAGTGTAGACAATTCATCGAATTGAAAGGGTCTTGTCTCATTTAGCTGCATTTAGGGTTTTTCGAGTCACATCGCTAAGGTCTGAAAACTAAGACATAACTCAATATAAAATTTAAAATGAACTTAATTAACCTAAGGCGCATTTGAAATCTAATGATCACATCTAGAAGGTGTAGGCTAGAGACGTGTTCCGACGTCTTTAAACCTAGCAGGTGTCGCTAGCTTCGACACTAGATAGCGCTAGTGCAGGAATTTACAGGGTAAGTTCCTCAGACAGAACACCAAAAGGACACCGCACACAAACATATCACAGATCAATACACCAGTATTTTGACGTGGTTAAAACCCTCAAAGAGGGAAACAGTCCACGGCCTGAGCCAATGCAGCCACTTCAGGCAATTTATTAATAAAAGAATGAAAATTTACATAAGCTTCTCTCGTGAACGGTTAACCTACAAATGACCCTCCATGCGCTTTAAATAGAATTCATG
>APFE030722236.1:8852-27561 GCA_000404065.3 Pinus taeda | reverse complement strand
AACATGGTCATGAATGAGATTTCTGATGAAGTGCATGTGTAGTTCAATGTGTTTGCTACGCTGATGCTGAACTGGATCCTTGCAAAGCTGAATGGCACTTTGATTATCACACCAAAGTGTAGTCGGATGCTGCTGCTGAAAGCCAAACTTTGATAGGATCTGACGAAGCCACAAGGCTTCCTTACTAGCTTCTACGGCACCGTGATACTCTGCTTCTGCTGAAGAAAGAGAAATGGCAACTTGTTTCTTGCAAGCCCATGTAATAGGTCTTGAACCAAGAGTGAACACATAACCGACAGTAGACTTTTGATCATCAGGGTCACTAGCCCAATCGGAATTAGTGAAACCAACCAATAGAGGATATGCTTCGGCACTGTAATGAATGCCAAACTGAACTGTACCTCGAACATAATGAAGTATTCTTTTAGCTGCTTTCCAATGACTTTCACGTGGGGTTTTCATAAACCGAGCAACAAGTCCAACAGCAAAGGAAAGGTCAGGACGAGTATGGGTTAGATACAAAAGTTTTCCTACAAGTTGACGGTATAAGGTAGCATCAACTTCAGGGGAAGTACAAGTGACTGAAAGTTTGACTCCAGACTGAAAGGGAGAAGGAGCTGGCTTACAATCTTCCATGTGAAAAAAGTGTAGAAGATCACAGGCATACTTAGATTGGGAGAGGAAAATACCTTCCTTGGATTGCAAGACCTGAAGACCGAGAAAATAATGTAAGTGTCCTAAGTCTGTCATTTCAAACTTCTTTTTAAGGCTTGACTTCACATGGTTAATAAGGTTGGGATCACTACTAGTGAGGATAAGATCATCAACATAAAGAACAAGAATGAGAAGAGACTTTCCCACTTTCTTGGTGTAGACAGTATTGTCAGAATGACACCTAGAAAAGCCAGATTCTAAGAGAAAGCTGTCCATTTTGGCATACCAAGCCCGAGGAGCTTGCTTGAGACCATAAAGGGATTTCTTAAGCCGACATACAAGGGTAGAGTTTGTTTGTATAAACCCAATAGGTTGTTCCATGTAGATTTCTTCATTCAAGTCCCCATGCAAGAAGGCGGATTTAACATCCATCTGATGGACTTCCCATTTGAAAGAGGCAGCAAGGGAAAGAACAAGGCGGACAAAGTTCATTTTGGCAACATGGGAGAAGGTTTCAGTATAGTCAATGCCTTCAACTTGGCCTTAGCAACAAGACGAGCTTTATGTTTATCAACTTTCCCATCTGGTCCATACTTGGTTCTGTAAACCCATTTGCATCTAACAAGTTTTTCGTCCCTTTGGTAGAGGAACAAGATCCCATGTATCATTTGCCAATAATGAATGATATTCTTCACATAGCTGCGTCCCAACGTGGATGGCCTAAAGCTTCTGCAAAGGTGTCAGGATCATAATTTGCTAAGACTTGAGCCAGTAAAGAAGAGGCTCTTTCAAACTGAGAACGTGTACGGAGTTGATCTGTAGGATCACCGACAAGATCACCTACTGCATTCCGAGTAGCTTGGACCCATTTTGGAAGTGAAGGAGCTGAAGGAGGATCCTGAGAAGGTGGGGGAGGATTGTCATCCTCACTTTCATCATCTGAAGAGGAAATATGTTCAAAAGTAGAAGAGATAGAGAGAGGTGGCACATTCACCGAACTAGGCTCGTAGGCCGATTTTCATCAAAATTTACATCTCTTCTAATGATAACATTTTTGGACCTAAATGGAATAAGTCTATATCCTTTGACATCTTCAGAATATCCAACAAAAATACATTTTTCACTCTTAGGTTCTAAAGCTTTATGTTTCTCATCTGGGATATGGGCCCATGCTTCACTTCCAAAAGCACGAAAGTGACTCACATCTGATTTAATTGAGCTCCATGCTTCTTCAGGAGTGATATTCTTTAAAACTTTAGTAGGAGTGTGATTTATTATGTAATTTGCACAGTTAATTGCTTTTGCCCAATAATTAAGACTAAGTCCTTTAGATTGAAGCATACAATTAGCCATATTCTTCCTTTCAGCTACACCATTTTGTTGTGGAGTATATGGAACAATATGTTGCATTTGAATTCCATTCTCAGTGCAAAAATTGATGAAGTCGTTTTTAACATATTGTCCACCATTATCAGATCTTAGCTTAAGAATTTCATGTCTAGATTGTTTTTCAACAAAGGCCTTAAAGGCCAAGAATTTGTTAAATACTTCACTCTTGAGTTTTAAGAAGTATACCCAAGTGCGTCTAGAGAAATCATGAATGAAAATTAAGAAATACTTGTAGCCAGAGAAGGAAACAACTGGAAGTGGACCACATAAATCACTATGCACAAGCTGTAAAGGGGCCGAGGTGTGCCAAGAGGCACGTTTTTCAAAACTGTCCCGATGATGTTTTCCAAGTACACATTCGGAACAAACACTATCTCTGCAAGATACCATTGGAAGACCTATCACCATATTTTCCTTACATAGATTATGAACGGAGTGATAGTTTAAGTGACCAAATCGCTCATGCCAAAGTTTGCTCACTTCATCATTATGAGCAACAAATACCAAGGGAAGTTTTGATGAACCAAAGTTATGAAACTTATACAACCTTGTAGAATCATCAGCAATGCCAGTAGCTAAAATCTGTCTAAGATCCTTTAGGTCCTTAATTACAACATCGTGACGTGAAAATTCAACGATTTTACCTTCACCTGAATGAGTTATCTGATATACAGATAGAAGGTTGCAGGATAAGGTTGGAACACATGATACATCATTAAATTAACCATTGTCTATATGAACAGTTCCAATCCCTACAACACTAAGAGATCTATCATCACCAACATATATATTTTTGGTGTTACAATCATTTAAAGAAGAAAACATGGCTTTGTTTTTGGCCATGTGATAAGAAGCTCCAGAATCAATGAGCCACTCGTGAGAATGAGAGGAAGAAGATACATTTAGTGCATAGCCAGACCGAGATTCTTGACAACCACATGCTGAAAGTGCCATTGTTGAAGATGAATTTGAAGAGTGCTCCAAATGGATGTTATGCTTCTTCATTGCTGCTTCCAAGGCTTCCATCTTCTTAAAGCCTTTAGATTCCAAGTGGACATCTCGATTACAAAAGTGGCAATGTCTATCAGTCTTCTTCCCTTTGTTTTTATTTGCCTTATCATTCTGGTGAAATTGCTTAGGACCCTTGTTTGGTTTAGGACCATTCCTTTTAGGATACGACTTCTTAGGATTCTTTGAATTTGGTTGTTGCTGGGCGGTTAACGCTTTTCAGAAGAGTTCCAAGATTAAAAGACCAAGTGTAAGAGTTTTTCTTGTCTCTTATTAAAGAATACAAAAAGAATCAAAGGAAGGGGGCTTGTAGTCATGTCTGAGAAATGAAGGTTCTCTTGTAGAATGGCAAGTGGAAAACAAACACAGAGTAGGCTGGTCCCAACTTAGTAAGAATGCAATAGATAAGGGCACTATCTTCTTTCTTAACCTTAACACCTTCCAAGAGAAGTCTAAGGGTCTTGAACTTGGACAAAAAATCTTCAATGCAAGAAAAATTATTGGGGTCCAATGTAAGCAGCTCATTTTCAAGTTGATGGGCTCTAAGTTCATTTTTTATTCCAAAAACTTTAGTAATCTGCTTCATTGCTTCAACAAGAGTATCAAGTTCTGCAATATGGAATCTAAGATCGGGAGAGATAGACATCCCTATCAACTCACGTGCTTGATCTTGTCTATTTTCCCATTTAGCTGCCTTATCTTCATCTTTCGGTTTGGTTTCTTGGCCTGAGGTTGTTCTGTAAAGACCTTTACTTCTAAGTAAATCCACAATGTAGGACCACCATTGGAAGTAGTTGGTGCTGTCAAGAATAACTTGGCATGGTCTTTCCATTTTAACATAAACTGAAGCTATATATGCTGAAACTAAGTGTTCCAATGGAACTATCTCGAAAAATTAGGCTGGTTCAAAAAAAATGGCTCTGAAAACGGCTTCCGGATGAAGAAGTTATGGATTTTTGGAATAACGTTGATGAAGGCATCGACGAAGTGCGGGAATGTGCGGAAATGAAAAAAAAATGCCCATTTTTCAACAAAAAGGAGATTTGAACCCAAGACCTCTACTCTAATAAATTATCTTTGAACCAAGTGAGCTAAACAAAACGTTTGAGAGGGGGGGGGCGCTTTGTTTTTTTTTTGTCACTGAAGCTTTGAATTATGTGCTTGCTTGAGAAAACCTTTTTTCTTCCTACAAAAGAACTTTGAATTATGTGCTTGCTTGAGAAAACTTTTTTTCTTCCTACAAAACAACAAACATAAAACTCAACATGGACATGCAAAAAAAAAACAAACTTTACGGCTTAAAGTTAGCTTTACCCGGAAACTAAATATTTTCCTCAATGTTTCTGATTTTCCGAGATCACACTAAGGCGCAGCAGAAAAGAGCATATGCATGAGAAAAAACCTTCCTTTTTGTTTCTGATTTGCCGAGATCGCACAGAGTCACAGGGCAAAGAGAATACACAGAAATGAAAGGTATAGATCCAGTAATAAAAAAAAAAGCTAAATAGGCCGAAAAAATAAACAGAGAGAAAAATAACTGTAAACTGCAAATAAACACTGTATACCTCTAGATCTTAAAAATTACGCAGCTAGGGCTACCAAAAATCTTTTCGCATGAAATGAAAGTGGTTCCTCACTGGAACAGATGCCCCCAACACAACGGAGCAGTCCTCTCAGCCTGAAAGTAGTCAGAAACAACAGATCTAGGAAACAGCAGTCGGATGCAATTCTACCGGCTTCAAATTTGGATCACCAATGGATACGGCCCTCAAATAGCTTTGATACCATGTAGGAATTTACAGGGTAAGTTCCTCATACAGAACACCAAAAGACACTGCTCACAAACAGATCACAAATCAACACACCAGTTTTTCTGACGTGGTTAAAACTCTCAAAGAGGGAAATAGTCCACGGCGTGAGCCAACGCGGCCACTTCAGGCAATCTATTAATAAAAGAATGAAAATTTACATAAGCTTCTCTCGTGAACGATTAAACTACAAATGACCCTCCATGCGCTTTAAATAAAATTCATGGACCAATCGGGTGTTAAGCCATGGATCAAGTGTCAATAATACTGAGGAGAGAATGAACCGTCAGATCACTACATATCGTGACTGTCAGATTGTAAGTTACAAATGTACATAGTAAAGAAACACACTTTACCTAACTCTATACCAGACCAAGTTGTACTTAACTATTCCTATGTGTCGGAATATCCTGACAATAATTATGAGGTGTATTGGATTTAATATTAATATTAATTAATATATGTTATAATAGTTAATTTTAGTTTATTACATTATAACTATAATAATTATTATAATATTAAAATTAATTAATATTTATAATAATAATAATAATAATAATAACAATAATAATAATATCCATTTTTAAGGTCACAGTCAAGCCAGACACCAAATTGGTGTATGAGATCCCCTTGTTTGTGAGACAAGGGACTCATCGTCGTGCAATGATTTGACTGCTAAGTCTACGAAGGAATACATACTCTACCCCCTCTGGTTTTGAACCTGTGACCTCTTAGGAGGAAACACATGCTCTTAACCATTAGACCCACTCAAGCTGTATAAGTATTAGGTTTTAGTATTCGATTTTAATATTAGGGTTTTAATAAAAGTAAAAATAAGCTAAGTATTCAATTAAGTGAGTTAGTTTTCATTAGCATTGAAACCCTAAACCCCAATATTAAGCCCAACATTAAACCAAATATTATAAACCTGAATATAAAAGGCAATATTATGAACTCAATATTATGAACCCAATATTATAAACCCAAATATTATAAATGCCAATATTATAAATTGTAACACTAAACCCAAAACCAAATACTACAAACCGAATATTATAAACCATAATATTAAACCCAACAATTTAAACCCAATATTACAAACCCTAATACTATAAAACAAACATTAAAGCAAATGTTATAAACCCATTACTATAAACCTTAATTTTGTAATGTTGCAATGTGATGTTGAATAAATTGTAATGTGATGTAACATTATGATCATGATTGTCAAAATTATTGTCACATCGTGACAATGTTGGATAGATAAGTACTTTTCCAATGTCACAATATTAAACACTAACGTTAAACCAAATATTGTAAACTTTAACATTGTAATACCTAATATTATAAACCCAATATTAACAACCATGATATTGAACCCAATATGAATAAAATATTATAAACCTTAATATTAAACCCTAATATCATAAGCCCTATATACTAAACACCCTATATTATAAACCCTACTATTAAAGTATAATATTAAACAAATTATTAAACCCTAATATTAAACACAATATTATAAACCCTATTATTAAACCAAATATTAAACCCTATTATTAAATCAATATTATAAACCCTAATATTAAACCCACCATTTAAAGCCCAATATTAAACTTAACATTATAAACCCTATTATTAAACTCAATAATATAAACTTAATATTATAAACCTTAATATTACATCCTAATATTATAAACCCAATATCAATGTTATAAACCCAATATTCTAAAACCTAACATTAAACCCTAATTTTGTGATGTTGCAATGCGACGTTGAATAAATTGTAATGTAATGTAACATCATGATAATGATTGTTAGATTGATTGTCACATTGTGACATTGTTTGTCATAATGTGACGTTGGATAGATTTCTATATCATTCAAACATCAAAATATTAAACTCTAGCATTAAACCAAATATTATAAACCTTAACAATATAATACCTAATATTATAAACACAATATTATTAACTCTATTATTGAACCCAATATTAAACCCTAACACTATAAACCCTATATATTAAACATCATATATTATAAATCAAATATTATAAACCCTAATATTAAACTATAATATTAAACCTAACATCAAAATCCAATGTTAAACCCGACATCAAACCCTAATAATAAAACACAATATTAAAACTGAACATACTCAACAGCCTTAGTAAATGTTCCTCACTAATACTAGATTACATTGCAATGTAACATTAAAACTCAATATTAAAACCATAATAATAAAACCCAATACTAAAATCAAGCATAACCAACAACCTTAAAAGTGTAATATGTTTTAGAACCCAATATTAAAACTAGAATATTAAAACCCAAATATTAAAAGAAAATATAGTCAACACCGTTAGTAAATGTGTCTGACTAGTTTTGTAATGTCACAGTGCAATGTTGGATAAACTACAATGCAATGAAGCATTAAAACCCAAATATTTAAACCGAGGTCATCCAAGATATTAGCGCTTTAATATTAACATATTAAAACCTTAATGTTAAAATTCAATATTAAAACCCTAATATTAAAAGTCAATATTAAAACCCAACATTAAAACCCCAATATTAAAACCAAACATAGTCAACAACTTTAATAAATGGGGTTCACTGACTTTTTATTGTCACAATGTGACATTGGATAAATTGGAATGTAATATAACATTAAAACCTAAATATTAAAACCAAGGTTATCCAACATCGATATGGTTTATATTATCATAGTAAAACCAATATATTAAAGCTCATTATTAAAACCAGACATAGTCAACAACCTTAGTAAATGTGATTGACTAATTTTGTAATATTGGATATATTGCAATGCAATTTAACATTAAAACCAAGATATTAAAAGAAAGGTCCTTCAATATCAACATGGTTAATATTAACATATTAAAAGAAAAATATTAAAGCCCAATATTAAAACCCAGAATTGAAACTCAACATTAAATCCTTGATATTAAAACTTAACATATTCAACAACCTTAGTAAATGTGGTTCACTAATTATATAATATCACATTTTGATGCAAAAATCCATAAATATTTCATTATTTCTTGCTAATTCTCAAATGAACTAACACCTCGTATCAATATGCTTACCTTTCTTATGGAAACATGATTTCTTGATAATGTATTACCATATTTGTTGTCATAGAAAATTTGAGTTGGTTCTCTTTGTTCATGTCATAACTCAATCAAAATTCTTCTCATCCACACAATTTGACATGCTTCTTTTGTCTTTGCCTCACCAAATGATACATTCACAATGGATTACTTCTTTGATCCCCATGTTACTGCACTTGATCTAAAATTGAGCACATGCCCGAATGTTCTCTTCCTATCATCAATATTTCCTCCAAAATCACTATCTATATATCCAATTAGTTTAAACTCTAGATATGATGCATACATGATACATTAATTCCTTCTTCCATCATAATATCTTAAAATGCTTTTTCCAACTAACCAATGGGTACTCTTCTGAGACTACATGAATTTGGAAATTAAACTCACATAAAACATAGTATCAGACCTCTTTGCAATCAAACACGTAAGACTTCCAACCAATTTCTTATACAATATTGGATCAACATTTGAAATTTGATCATTCTTGCTGAGTTTTGTACCAATTGTTATTGGGGTTACAAATGGCTTACAATTTTCCATTTTAAACCTTTTCAATATATCCTTTACCTAATTAGATTGACAAATGAAAATACCATCTCTAGATTGAGTTACTTCAATACCAAGGAAATATTTCATTAGGCCTAAATTATTCATCTCAAAGTCTATTTTCATGCTTGTCTTAAAATCATCTATTGAAAAATCTCGTTGGAGAATAAAATCATGAACATACAGGCACACAATCAAAATTTAACCTTCATATTTCACCTTTGTATACAGAGTTGTCTAACTTTGAATCCTCATGAATCCATTATTATTCAAATATTCATCAATTCTACTACACCATACTCGGGGTGTTTGTTTCAATGCATATAATGATTTCTTTAATTTGTAAACTTTATCTTCTTGTCTAGCAATTTCATATCCTTCAAGTTGTTTCACATAAACCTCTTCTTGCAAAAAACCATTCAAAAATGAAAGCTTCACATCCACCTGAAATATTTTCCATTTATGTTTTGCAACAATAGCTAATACAATCCTTACTGTGTCAAATTTGGCTACAAGTGAAAAATTTTCATTATAACAAATACTAGGTTACTAATTGGACCCCTGAGCTACAAATCTTGAATATGTTTTTCAATTTCACCTTTAGCATTAATTTCAGTTTTGTAAATCCATTTAACACCTCTAGTATTTTTACCTTCAGGAAAATCTACAATCTCCCAGTATTATTTATTTCTATGGCATCGATTTATTCATCCATAGCTTTTATCCAAACTTCTTCTTTAATAGTTTCTTCAAAATTTACAAGATCGTTTACAATTAATGTAAAATTTGAAACTTAATCTATTTCATCATTATACTCATACAATTCTTTTAAACTTCTAGTATTATGACCCTTAATTATTTTCCTTAATGTGGATAATGTAGGATTAGATTCATTACTCATCTCTAATCCCGTGCATTTTTTGTCGACCATAACTTGATGGTTTTCCATGTTCTTGAGTTCTCAGTGTTTTGAAAGGTAATGGTCTAAATATTAGTGATTGGCCTATTGAAGTGCTTGAAATAGGTGCATATGAAATTGACTATCTGCCTTGTACTTCTTTCTCATGTTCATCATCATCTCCATTAGATAATACAACTCCCTCTACAACAAAATTATCTATGCTTCCATCCCAAGCTTCTTCTTCCCTGAATTCAACATCTCCACTGATAAGATACTACCTGGTGATGGGATTATAGAGTCCATATGATTTTAACTCCTTATTGTATCCAATAAATAAAGATTTCTCACTTCTTTCATCTAACTTCTTTCTCAATGCATTAGGTACATGTGCATAAGCAATGCATCCAAAAATTATTAAATGAGATATATTACAACTCTTACCACTCCAAGATTCTTCGGGAACTCATTCCTTCATGCTCTTAGTCATGGTTCAGTTAAGAATATAAATAGCACAAGATACTACTTCTCCCCAAATATTCATTTGGTAGATGTTTTTCCTTCAACATACTTCGAGTTCATAATAGTTTGATTTTTTCTTTCCACTATTCCATTTTGTTGAGTATAACATACAGTAAATTGTCTCTTGATTCCATGAAACTGACAAAACTCAATGAAATCATTTATCATATATTCACCACCTCCATCTCATCTCAAAATTTTAATATTCTTTCAACTTTCCTTTTCAAGAATATCTTTAACTCCTTTAAATACATAAAATGCTTCAAATTTCTATTTTATAAGATAAACCCATGTTTTTCAAATGTGGTCATCAATAAAAGTTAAAAATTACATTTACATTTGTCCACACAAATTTGTGTGTACAATCTTCATTGGAGATTTCAACCTATACAAAACTCTAGATACATTTTTTTTTGTGATGTTTTACAAGTATACAACTTTCACACGAGCTTGTTGGTTGTTGAATATCAGGTAACCCTTTCACCATCTATTTCTTTTGTGATAAATCTAGACCAACTCAATATAAATGACCATATCTTAAATGTCATAAACATGATTATCACCCAATGTTCAACAAATGAATTTTAAACTGGGTACATAATACACATCATTAATTTTTTTTCTTTCACCATTTCTAATATAAACAACAATCACCCCTTTACCTTTAACACATACCTTATTATCACTACCCAATTTGAATTTAGATTCAATACTTGTGTTTATACTACCAAACAAATATATGTTCTGAGTCATGTGATTACTGCAATCGTTGTCCAAAAACCAAATATAAACATTAAACATATAATACCTTTTATTTCCTTTATTTGAAGTTCTATTGTTACTCCCCCTTAAATTAAAAGGGAGTCACTATAAGTTCTCCTTATTCTCAAAATTATATTGCAAATGTCTTTGATCATCTACTCTATCACCTCTTCCTCAATTACTAGACCTTCTTATGCCTCTTCATCTATTAAATTGCAGATTATTTTTGAAGGTATTCTCCGATGTACTATCATTATATCTTGACATCTTGATTCATGTGCAATCAATCAACCAATCAACTCATGAATTTTCATTTGACTTGTGTTCTTAAATTCCTCTATGAGCACAAGCACGACTTCAAATATCTTTAGAAAACTTAAAAAAAAATCTTCATCACTCTCTTATTTTATAGGTCTTCACCATAATGTCATAGTTGATTAAGAATACTCATGACTTGAGTCATAAAACCATCCATGATTTCATTATACTTCATTTTTAGATTCTCAACATCTCTTCGCAAGGTCTACAACTTGACATTCTTCACTTTGGATACACCTTGATAACAAGATTCAAGAGTGTCTCGCACCTTCTTCTAAGACTTTGAACTTGGTACCTTTGAAAATATCACATCATATAAGCCGTGTTTAATAAGGCCAAGAGATTTTTTATCCCTCTATATATTCTCCCTCAACAATTCTTGTTCAACATTGGTAAGAGCCATCTATTCTGCATGAGCAACCAACTCTAAATAGCCATCAGTAATGAATCCCTAAACATCATGAGAATGCAACAATGTTCTCATTTGATTAGACTAGGAACCATCATTCTTTTCATTCATAATAAAAATTGATGATTGAGTAGCATTGGTGTCTATTACCATCTCTCACAAATAACTGAAATGTTCAAATGAAAGTTAAAATAACTTGTACACTTTATATATTCCTTCTCCTACATACACTAGACTCCTTAACTTCCACAAAGAAAATTTTGCAGCAATATTTCTTTAATTCCAAATTACACAAATGTCCTTAAATGGAAAAGTTCAAACATATGTATAACATACAACACTAAAGTACATATGCAGTTTTAATCCAGAAATTTGATAAGACAACAACATCTCACAACTTGGTGATGATTCTTACAACATTAAATAACTCCAAAAGCTTATGGTTCACAAGTTTCACAGTCCAATTAAAACATGAAGATCGGAAGTCAATGCTTCAGCACAAACATATAGTTGCATACAAAACTTTAAGTTAACTTAACTTGAGTGCTCAACCCATTATAGCTCCATGCCACTCAACAATTATTCAACAAAATTAAATGCAATCCAATCACGTGCACTCTATGCAACAACTATTTTCTTCCTCACATAACAAACATTTCTCAAATTCTCTCAGCCTCAACTCTGACACCAATTGAAAGAAACTGATCACAAGAAGAATATAATAAACAACAAGAATATAATAAACAACAATTACAACTACTAAATTAAACACAAATACGAAATTCGAGAGTGGGATATCCTCCTCTCGCTGACTATCTCTATTTATGCAAAAACATGGGTAGGTTTCATCAATTAAAATATTTATTCTAGAAAGAGGTGTTGCCCCTTCACATTTGAATAAGATAATGTGTATTTTTCTTTAGAATTTTCTCAATCTGAGTTGATGTGTTGAAAGGCAATGGAAAACACTGGAGACAGTGGAAGACAATGCAATGGTGAAATAATTATTTTTGATAAAAACACCAACTCAATAAAACAAAATTACCCCAAGATTATTATAGAATTTGTAAACCTAAATTTACATCAATTTACATAATTTTTGCACAAAATTATATTTGGGAAATGTATTTCCCTTTAAAGGTTTCATGACAACCTTCGGGCCTAATAAAAATGTTGACTAGAGTTGATGCTCCTGCATCAGACTCCTTAGGTTGAAAATTCGCATGACCTCCTAGTCATCTGCTTGGTTGTCAAATCCTTCTAGATCTCATATTTTGTGGTTTTTTTATGATTCATCATTCCATGTTGTCGTCTTTCTCTTCCAGGATCCCATATTTTGTCTTGCTACTACCTCCCACGTGGCTTTACAATGTTGTATTTGCAATTCACCGCTTCCTCCTCTTCACTGAACCATTTCTTGGGTGGTTGATTCATTAACATCCAATCATTTTTAAATTCAATGGCCAACTTATTTTCTCAGTCGGTCAAAATACAAACACTAATTACTTGCAATAGTAACCTCAAAAAATCCATGGATTTAATTGCCACTTCTTTACTACAATAGTCTTGTTGCTCCCACTCTCTATTTTTAGGTGCTCCCCGTAACTTATTCATGAATGATGTACTCCCATTTTTTTCACAAGAAATGAGCTATTATGATAACCCTCAACAAAATATGCAGTTTAATTATTTTTATGCTAGTGGTTATTTCCATAAATCATACTATTACTGAAAATGAAATTTGATTCTCATGTTCCTCCTTTCTTCCTTATTCTAACAACATTTCATATTATTTTCTTGCATTCCTACGAGTCATTACATCCATAGTTCATAAAAATTACCAGAATAGATAGGAGCTTTAGGCCCTCTCGTTTATTTAAGCTTCCCTTCTTGAAATAAAACCTTTAAATAAAACCTCATCATTAGGAGACATTCTTTGGCTTATCTCATGTGCAATCACATAATTGAATTGAAGAACAAACAATTTCACTATTTTAAATGTAGGTTCCTTCTCTTCAATGAATTCTATCAACGTTGTCTTTAATTGCTACATTTTATCTCCTTGATCCTTTTGGTGGCTTTGTTGGGAATAATGCTTAATCTTGTTATGTAAATTGCTAACAAATTAGTCAACAAATTTTGTGTTCTATGTGAAAAATTAGGGCAGCAAGTTATTAGGGTGGTTAGTGCTCAAAACTAGCTTTCAGAAGATTGGTAGTGTCAGTAAATCTCTTCCATAGTTGATCGATAATCATATTAGTAATAATTTTACTATATAACAATGTAGTTAATTGTTTAATTCAATATGAGATTTACAACAGGTTTGAGCTCACATAGTGCATGTGTTTTATTTGTTTATTGTTTTTTTAATATGTTTTTTTGCTTTATAATTATGTTTTCTTTTTAGCTGGCTTAAAGAAGCCATTTCATATTCTACAACTAGTATCAGAACAGGTAAAATTGTTTTGGGTTAATTTTTTATTTTTGGAATTTCGCCAAAGTTAATCTTGTCTGGTAATATTGTTTTGGGTTAAATTTTTATTGTTGGAATTTCACCAAAGTTAATCATGTTGAATTCTAACCACATGCCCGTTCCAGAATTTTATGGGAACGATTATGATTATTGGTGCATTAAGATTCTAACCTTTTTTATTGGAAAAGAATCATGGGAGATTGTTGAATCAGGTTATGAGGAGCGATCTGGTTGGAATGCCCTTGCAACCAATGAAGGAACAATGAGAAAGGAAGCAAGGAAGAAGAATGCTCAATCTTTGTTTCACATTCAGATAGCTCTTGATAAGATCTTATTTCCAAGAATATCAGGAGAAAAAGCTGCCAAAGATTCCTAGGAGGCTCTACAAGAAGCTTACCAAGGTAGTGATGAAGTTAAGGTGGTCAAGCTTCAGACATTGAAGCAAGAGTTCGAGAATTTGAAGATGCGAGAAGCTAAAATTGTTAGTGACTATTGTGTGAGAGTCAGAGATGTGGTCAATAGAATGACTACACTTGGAGAAACTGTAAGTAATGAAGTTTTAATTAAAAATGTAATGAGATCTTTAACACATAGATGGAATCATGTTTCCATAATAATTGAATAAAGTAAGGAATTGACAACACTATACGCTGATCAATTGCTTGGATCCTTGATGTCTCATGAAGAAAGATTGAAGGACACTTTTGAAGGTGTAGAGAAAGCATTTTCTCCTAAATTACAAGTTACAAAGAATGAATATGGAAGCAACAATAGTGCCCAAATCAATAAAGGTAAAGGTAAATGGAAAAGACAAAATTCTTCAAGAGGTAGAGGAAGAAGTGGTTCAAGAGGTAGAGATAGTTTCAAAAGAAGAGGTAGAGGTAGAATTGATAAGATAAATGTTCAATGTTACTAGTGTAATAGGTATGGCCACTTTGAAAGAGAGTGCAGTTTGAAAGAAGGTAAAAATGTTAACTATGCTCAAGAAAGTGGTGAGTATCCTCCAAATCACTTATTTTTATCTTATGCCAAAGGTGAAAATACTAGTAAAGATGTCTGGTACCTAGATTTTGGATGCTCTAACCATATGACACGGAATGAGAATTTTCTTTTAGTAAAGGATGGAAGTTTCAAATCCAAAATCCAGCTTGGTGATGATAAACCATATGAGGTTTCTACCAAAGGAGCTATGGAGGTCCAAACAAAAGAAGGTATAAAGATTATTCATGAAATTTATTATACTCCACAATTGATGCATAATTTGTTGAATGTTGGGCAGCTATGTGAGAAAAATTATAAATTAGTCTTTGAAAATAAGAAATGTACTATCTATGATAAGAATAAGGGAAATAGGGTGATCATTGTTGAGCCTATGGCAAGAAATAGGATGCTTCCCATGAGTTTTGATGAAAATAACATCAATCTTGAAAATACGTCTTATGAGGATTCAAGTTGGTTATGCCATCTCAGGTATGGACATTTAAATTTTCATAGTTTGAATTTTCTATCCTCACATGCATTAGTTTCTGGTTTGCCCAAGGTAGACGAGCATAAGGAGGTTTTTGAAGGATGTACTAAAGGAAATCATGCAAGGGAAAGGTTTCCAAAGGGCACTGCATGGAGGGATCATCACCCACTTCAACTTGTTCATTCAGACATATGTGGTCCTATGCAGACTAAAATTTTGGGTAAGTCATCATATTTCATCACCTTTATTGATGATTACTCACGAAATTATTGGGTATATTTTCTAAAGGCCAAAAGTGAGGCCCTGGATACATTCAAGAAATTCAAAGCCCTCGTTGCAAATGAGAAAGGGTGCAATATCAAATGTTTGCGGATTGACCGTGGAGGAGAATTTTGCTCAAAAGCTTTCCAGAGTTATTGTGATATGAATGACATCAAGTAGTAGCATACTACAACATACACACCCCAATAGAATGGCATATCTGAAAGGAATAATCATACTATGGTTGAAATGGCAAGGTGCATGTTACAAACTAAGGGATTGATCAATTCTCATTGGGGAGATGAAGTTGCTACAACAGTGTACATCCTCAAACGTAGCCTGACCAATGCAATCGAAAAGATGACTCCTCATGAAGCTTGGTATGGAAGAAGGCCTAATGTTAATCATTTCAAAGTTTTTGATTGTTTGGCTTATGTGCATGTACCTGATCAAAATAGAAAAAGGTTAGATGCAAAGAGTGAGTTATGTATTTTTATTGGGTATAGTGAGAGAAGTAAGGCATATAAATTCCATAATCCTCTAACTAACAATATTATTGTCTCAAGAGATGTAAGTTTTTATGAAGGGGGAGTTTATGGTCATCAAAAAGGCCATGTTGAGAAGAAAAAATATATTTTTAATGATGATATAATTATTGATATTAATCATGAGCAACGAACTAATGTTTTTGTAACTAGTGGGTTAACTACACCAAGCAATCCTTCATCAATTTCTTCAATATCAAGTTCAAGTCTAACTTCTTCTCCAAGTTCTACAATGAAGGTAAGAAGATTGAGTGATATTTATGAGAGGAGTGCAAAGAAAGCACATGAAGAAAGCCTAATAGATGAGATAGTCAATTTTGGTTTATTAGCCAAGGCTTATTTTAATCCATCATGTTTTGAAGATGCATGTACTAATGAGGTTTGGATGTAAGACATGCAACAAGAGATGGATTCCATTCAAAGGAATGACACTTGGAAGTTGACAGAGCTTGCACATGATAAGAAAATTATTGGCACCAAATGGGTCTATAAGACTAAATTTAACAATGATGGGAGTGTTGAAAGACAAAAAGATAGATTAGTTGCTAAAGGATTCACACAAAAGCATGGAATTGATTATGAACAGACATTTGCACCAGTAGCAAGACAAGAGACCATTAGAATGTTGATTTCATTACCAACTAATAAAACGTTGAGCATACATGATATGGACGTGAAAAGTGCCTTTGCGAATGGGTACTTAGAAGAGGAAGTATATGTGGAGTAGCCACAAGGTTTTGAAGTTGAAGGAAAGGAGAATAATGTCTAGAAGTTGAAGAAGGATTTGTATGGTCTCAAGCAAGCACCAAGAGTGTGGTATGCTAGGATTGATATATACTTTCAGGGAATGGCTTCCAGAGAAGTAAGAGTGATCCTACCCTTTACTACAAACAAGAAGGTATTGATATTCTAATCATAAGTTTGTATGTTGATGATATATTATATATGGGTAGCAGTTCTAAGATGAATAATAAATTCAAAGTTGCTCTGATGAATGAATCTCAGACGAAAGATCTAGGCATCATGAAATATTGTCTAGTAATGGAGGTTTATCAAAGTAAGGATGAGATTTCCATTTGTCAAACAAAGTATGCATAAGATATGCTAAATAAATCTGATATGCTTGATTGTAATCCATCACCTACTCTAACTGCTCATGGAGATGTCTTATGTGTTGATGATGGTGTTGATTTAGTTGATGAGAAAACTTACAGAAGTATTGTGGGGGGCTTGATATTTCTAACCCACACAAGGCCTGCTTTACATCTTCAGTTTCACTTGTTTCAAGGTATATGAAAAATCCATCAAAAATACATATGAAGGTAGCTAAGGGGGTTTTGAGGTATGTGAAAGGCACTATAAATTTTGGTATTCATTACTACTCCTCTGAAAAGTTCAATCTTTTTCAGGGAAAATTTTAAGAACCCCCCCTCAATTTATAAATATAATAAATGGGCGAATCTCCATGGTATATAGGAAAATGGCAGGCGATTTTATTAATAATATATATATATATAATTTTTGGCGAATTTCTCACCAGGCATGGCGAATATTTTACTCAATTATAAAATCTTGTAAGATCTTAGTATTACCATGGGTTATCATAAACCTGGAGCTTAGAGATTACTATTAGTAATAACAATGTAAACTTTGAAATGGGAACTATAAACTCAAAACGGGAACTCTCGCCCAAAAACCCCAAAAAAACATCAAAAACAGTGCTAAAAATGAAAAGTGTGTATACTGGAACGATGTTTTTTTTTTGTGTCAATTTTGAACGTGTTTTAAAAATGGCGGTGACTACGAAATTTACTACGAAATTTTCGTGCAAAATATAGCTTCAAAACGATAGTGATGCTACTGGAATAACGTTTTTTTTTAGGGTCAATTTTCAAACTTTTTAAAAAATGCTAATAAAACCAATTTTTTATGTCTCAAACTAAGTTAATTTCTAAGGAAAAAACACATTAATGTTTATGGTAGAATATCATTTTTCTTTCCTAAGTATAAATTTAACATGTTTTCAACCACACCATGCTAGATACAAAAGAAATTGAAATTGTTTCAACTATAAAATTAAAAAACCATGACATTATGAATAAAGTATATCACTCAATGAAATCAAAAGTCTTTATTTGTATACTGAATAAAACAGACATTATATCTCTAATTTGATATTGCATTGTAGATATTTAAACAATAAACAATAAAATTTATCATACTTAAGACATAATCCATAATCCATAATCCTCTAAGATCGGCTGAGAATCGATTCACCATTGAATCACCCCTTATGTGAACATATAAGCGTAAGAGTTGATGATGGACGATCTACCGAAAAAAGAATGATAACGATTTTTGGAAGCTATAATTTACCTATTATAAGTTTATTATAAGTTTTGGAAATTTTCTAGGTTATTTTTTAGTTGAATTTGTATAGAATCCGTGAAGTATTTGTTGGGATTGATCTTGAAATTAATATTGGGATTGATCTTGAATTTAATTTAATTGAAA
>APFE030722227.1:107080-130442 GCA_000404065.3 Pinus taeda | reverse complement strand
CTAAAAATAGTAAATTGTGCTATAATTAAGGAAACTGAAAAAAACTGCACGAAGCACTAGAGGGGATCCAAGTCGAATTAGTGGGTGGCCACCAATATCCACTTGGATCACCCATAAGGCTGAAAAAAGCATGAGATGCCAATTCTTTTTATGCATCCCAATGGTTCGTTGAAACATAGTGATCAAAACGTTGTTGAAAAATTCATTTTTTCCATTGACCTGTGGGTAATATGGAGTTGAGCTATCGTGACGTAAGCCCAACTGAGCAGTGAGTTTTTTCATCATGTGATTATGGAAATGGGAGCCATGGTCGGTGACTATGGCTTGTGGAACACCGAACCGAGCTATGACATGATTAAATAAAAATAAAGTTGTAGTTTCATCACCGACATTGCATGTAGGCATCGCCTCAGCCCATTTTGTGAAATAATCCACAGTAACCATGATGTACCCATGCCCCTTGACTGAGTGCGAATCAATGCCCCATTTTTCAAATGGACCAACAGTGATAACTGGGTGTAAGGGAGTAGGTAGGGTTTGTTGTTTCTGGCTGTAGATTTGGCAAGCATGACATTTCTGGACTACAAGGATGCAATCTTTGAAGATGGAAGGCCAAAAATAGTCAACGTGAAGGTTATTTTGAGATGTTGCATATATTGACATATAACTACAACAGGCTCCAAAGTGGCAATCATTTAAAGCTTTCTAAGCTTCCTCATGCGTCAAACAACATCGAAGGACTAAGTCCACACAAATGCGGTAATAAGGTATCCCCAATAATGTGATAGGGTTGGGATTGGTACCAGATTTGATGTCATTCAGAGCGAGATAACTCTTGTCTAAATGTATGAGTTTGGATATATATGATGATATCTCCATACCATGGATCATGGGTGCTAATAAGTAAGAGATATTCATTAGGAATATCTCATCAGATATAGTAGTCGTATCTGCAGCAGGAAGATCACAGATCAATTGAACAAAAACTAGTGATTTCTTTGACTTAGCTTTAGTAAAATCTACGTCGAAATCCTACAGGATGACAATCCACTTGGAGTATTTTCCCCAAAGCAATTGATGATACAATATAATTCATGGGGTTACAATCAAATATCACTATAATTTATGCGTAAGAAGATGTAGTGGTGAAAACGTTGGACAAAATGAACTGCTTCCAATGCCAACTTCTCTACGTGGGCATACCAAGTCTCAACATCAAAGAGATTACGGATCAAGTAGTATATCACATATTCATTTCCATAATCATCATCTTGAACTAGTACCATAGAAATGGTATTGTCAACAACGACCAACTATAGGAAATAATCACGATTGTAATTGGGAGGATGCAACAAAGGTATGCTAATGAGTGCGGTATTTAAAGCATCGAAGGATTTATGGAAAATGTCATCCCAAATGAATGGGAACCCTTTCTTCAGAAGGCAATTAAAACCCTTGGAAAGCTTAACATAATTTGGGATGAAGTGATGAAGAAAGTTTTCCTTCCCTTGCAAACTTTGAAGTTGGTTTAAAGAAGATGAGGGTGGTAGATTGACAATGGCTTCCACCTTAAGAGGATCAATTTGGATGCCTTCTTTGGACACTATGAATCCTAAGAGATGACTATATTCAATGCAAAAGAAACATTTATGAGGATTTAACCGGATATTATAGTGTTGACAACGAAGAAAAGTCACCGAAAGGTGAGCTGAATGGTCTTGATGTTTAGACGAGTGTGTGGGTAAATCATCAAGATACGAATGAATGATATTTTTGATATCTTGGAAAGAATAAGACATGGCCCTTTGGAAGGTTGAACCAACATTTTTAAGGCCAACAATAAGCTTTTTATAGGAAAAAGTTCCCCAAGGATAGATAAAGGCAGTCTTATGTTGATCAACAAGAAGGATAGTAATCTGGTTATATCCAGAAATCCATCCATAAAGGAAAATATCTCACTCCCAGCACATTCGTCGATAATTTGGTTGATAAAGGGAGTAGGGTAATTATACTCAGGACATGCTCGATTAATATCTCTATAATCAACACAGACGCGTATGGTTCCCTACTTTTTAGTCACTGGAATGGTATTGGAAACCCAATCTGTCAGTAGTATGGGGTAAATCAAGCCAACTTTGAGAAGTTTTACAACTTCAGCTTTAATGAGAGTTTCTTGCCTTGGGTGCACTGGACAAAGATGTTGTCGAACATGTTTTGCATTCAGGAATGTTTGGATCTCATTCACCATAATGCTTGGATCGATGTTAGGCATTTCTTCATAATTCTAGGCGAAGACATTGTAAAATCCTTTGAATAGGGTCGTATAGATCTTAATCTCATCGGGAGAACAATATGCCCCTATGTGAATGTTTTTGATGATCCCTAGTTTCACAGAGATGTCAATGGGCATGGTTACCAAGATGTTTCCAAAATTTCCTTCAGAAAACTTGCCTTGAACTAAGATGGGTTTTTGAAAGGGAGCAGTCATTGCAAGGGAAACTAAAGTATCTAGACAAGTAGTAATCACACCAAGGCTCGGAAGAAAATGGGAACGATGATGGATATCATTCCATGGGGTTTATTCAAGAGACATGACTTCAACAATGATTTCGCCAGTAAGGAAAGTCTTATTCAAAGGATCTTCAAAATCTAAAGAACCAGGCCAATGAGTTTTCAAATACAAGTCTAGGACCGTACTCAATCGGTCATTGGATTCAGATGCAGTCGCGGAAGCCATAAGGATAGCTTGGTAAGCTTGTTTGAAGGGGCTAAGAAGCATGGTGTCACCAAAATTATCAATTTGATGAGGGTAGGGATGATCCAAGGGTCATTACTAGATGATATCATGTTAAATGAGGTAACAATGGGGAGAGGAGGAATGGAAAAAGTTCCCATTAAGGAAGAGTCATTGAAAAGACTAGCTTCGACATTTTCATAAGGAATGATTCTTTTCCCAACATAAGGTATATTACCAGTTGAAGCGTAAGAGGAAAAGAAGGCCAATTGGTCTACTGTGACAATTTTCCCTTGGTGGGGAAAGTAAAGTACACGAAAAAGAGAAGAAACCAAAAAAAACATTACGTGAGTCTAGCTATGGCCAAGTAGAAGGTTATAATTGAGAGTTGCGTCAACAACCTGTACTTCCAAATTGATAGTTTTTCCTTCTAACTGAATGGGTAAAGAGTTGAGAATACCATACAGTCGAAAACCTCTACCATCAAAAGCTTTCAAAGTATTCAGGGACTGGTTGAGAGGAGGGGAGCCAATGGTTTTCCAACATGATATGGACATAATGCATGTACAAGATCATTCATCAACAATGGTTTGGTGAATAGTTTTTCCCATGACAACAACTTGTATGAGAAAAACAAGTTGAGGTGGTAGGCAAGGGACATGATTTTCAAGATAAAAAATGATCAAGCTTTAATCCATGGGATCAATTCATCTAATGGAAGATAGAAAAGTGTTTCATTGTGATGGACATGTTTGAAGGACTTCCAAGGCCGACATTGCTAAGGGCACTTGAGCCAAATCTTCTACAATATTGTAGTGTTGGGTATCTCGCGCATTTCGATTATAAGATGATTTCCGAAGAATACCTTTAGGGGGTGGTAGGATTATGGAATCAGTGCCATGTTTATCGATATGGAGAGGACCGACATTGGGTGAAGTGGAGAAAGAGGGTATATCAGTGACATCTTTCTCCACCATGGGTCTTTCAAGAGTTCGATAATATTTTGATCTAGGCTACGAAAATAGGTTCCGAGCCACTCATAGACACTTGAGAGCTTCCATAGGTCTGAGCGTGGGGTTGGTCTACCATTTCCATCTGCTGATATGGGAAAGGTTCCTTCAGTACAACTGGTGTCCCTGAGGTGCCTTTCAGAAGACAACTTACTTTGACACGTCGGGGAAAATCCTTAGTGTGATAATCCTCATCACAGATAAGGCAAGGATATTTAGGCTTTCTCTTTGATGAATCGTTAGCTGACGATTTTGGGGAATCCTATTTGGGGGTATCATGCTTAGCTTTTCCTTTACCCTTTTTCTTTCCTTTCGAGGATTTATCTGCTATGATAGATTGGACAACATTTACCTCTGAGGTTTTACCAGGATTCTTTGAGTTGTCTAAATTATTGTAGGTTTCAACAACTAGAGTAGATTTAGGTTTTGTAGAAGCATCTAGGGTAATACTAGACCACTGAGCCACTGATCTAATGAAACCATCAATAGGCGGTGAATCTGTGGGTCCATAGGATGCAGGATCAATAGAAGGTCGTTGGGCACTAGGTGGTAGTTCAAACAACATGCCAGATTATGAATAGACAAGATCCAAATACTAGGCATGGGTGATGGCTTGTTCCTCAATTACACAACCACCCATGGATATATATTTAGCAATAGGGGGATGAATGAGTTGGCAAACCATTTATTCAAAATTTTATCTACGATATCAAATTTGATAAGATGACGCCTACGTCTCCATTCATGGATATAATCAAAGATATGAGTGGAGTTCGTACTGGAAAGGAAATTGGAAATGGGTGAGGAAATCCATAGGGAAAATATTGAAATCTTGTAAATCACTTTGAGAGAGCTCGATGTACCACTTAGCAACAACACCCGTCAAAGTGCGCTGGAAAGACACAACCAGATTGAATCATTAAACCAAGAGTTAGAGGAACATCAAAAGTGGTAAGTCATAACATGCACTTAAGGGTATTCTCTAGATTTACCTTCGAACTTAGGAGAGTCACTAGATATTTTAGTTGGTACTAGAGGTGAATAAGGTGAGTGCAATATTGGTTCATTTGTAAGTCATGACACATCCGACAATTCCAATGTTGCAAAGAATGGAAGTTGTGGATTATATGGGTATAAGGTCTCTAGTATGTACCAAAATGAGTATTCCAACCTTGCTGAGGTTGGGTCTGCTCCCATTGTGGTGGGTTTTTACTATAAGGAGGTTGACCATAAGGATGTTGACCATATGGAGGTTGACCATGAGGTTGACCATAAGGATTTTGATCATATGGAGTTTGGTAACCATATGGGACATATGGAGTTTGTGAAGCAAACTGACCATATTGTTGTTGGAAGGATATCTGTTGTGACTATGGCTGCAATTGCTAGTAAGGTCCCTGTTGTGATTGAAAGGGAACCTACAATTGTGGCTATTGGTAAGGTCCATGTTGTGATTGAAAAGGAACATGCGGCTACAGATGTTGGTAAGGTATATGTTGGGATTGGAAGGAAATCTACAGTTGCGGTTGCAGGTAAGGTCCCTACTGGGGTTGGATAGGAATCTTTGGCTGCAGAGGAGGATTACCAATCCTAAGAGGTACAAAGGATGGGGACCATACTGCATTTGAGGACCTTCCTGTTGATAAGGAGGAACTCTCGATAATGGAATTTGGAGCTGTTGAGAGCCCGTAGGAATGTATGGTTGTTGGTAGGAAGGTTGAGTCAAGGGGACTTGTTGACCTTGCAAGGAGGTCCCTGTGATAGAATCTGATATAGATGGAACTAGTATTCCACTTGGTTTAGACATAACACCGATGGGATGATCTTCCCTTGATGTAGGAGGAGAGGGTGTATAGTTTCCACTAGAAGTAGGAGGTGTGTAGGGCGGAGGTAGTTTCCCCTTAGACAGTGGAACAAATGAACTCGTAGGTTGTCCACTCAGAGTGGGGACTACAGTTATTGTGGCTATAGTAGGAGGAGCAGAAAGATGAAGAGGAACATGCGTTTCACCTACTGTCACTGCAAGTTGAGAAATCAATGCAGGTTTGGCAGGGGTTTGTATGTTTGGAACAAATGATCTAGTAGTAGGAGTGACACTAGATGACCAAATGGGGTTATGAAAGAGTGAAGTTGCACCAGAAGAGTCATAAAAAGCATTGCTGATAGAGTTGTAACCTCGTGGGACCAAGGGTGCACTATAAGCAGGAGGTGTACTTGGCCCACTTGTCAGATGGTAGGGAGAGGAAACATAAGGGAAGTTTTTAGGAGGAAGAAGTAATATAGGATCAATTTTAGTACTTGGAATATAGGTTCTTGATTTTTCCATAGGAACACCCTAGGGTGTTGACTCTACAGGTGGGTTATTACTATTTGTCGCCATGTTTGGGAACAATTCTCGAATTGGAACTTGAGTCACTCTAGAAGAAGGAATCAAAGATATGTTAGGAGTATCAAAAGGAACATACGGATGCGGAGGTGATAAATACACAGTATTTGATTCAAAGAGTCGATTGGGAGGAAAAAGAAAGAACTTTGAAGTAAGTTGAGGACTAGCCAGAGGAGAGCCTTGAGATGAGGTGACCAACTTTTGAGGCAGTGGTCAGGAAGCAAGGGGTTGGATACTTAGGATGAGACCAATTTCAAAACCTTGGTTCTCAAGGGGTTCAAGCTCAATAGTATCAGAACCTACAACTCTAGGTGGATCAGGTGCATTAACATCTCCATAGATATTATGTGCTAAATCTGGGGTCTCGTTTGGGACTCCTTATGGTTCTGCCACGATGTGTTTTCACGAAATCAATCACTAATTATGTGTTGGTGAATACTTTTGGCTTAATTCCAATTTTACGACTAACCATTCATTTTGAGGAAAATAAGAGTTGGTTCATGGGTATGATGTTATTCTGTGGTCAATTAATTTTAGAAATTAACAAAAAATAAATCAGAAAAGGCATAACTAGGCATGAGGGTTGACCAAGAAACCATGAATTTCTATATACACCTTGGCGAACCAAGGACTTAATGAATGGCAGCCAATCTCCCTAAATGTTGTGTTCAATGTATCACAGTATACAAGGTAGAAGACTCGGTTACCTATGGATGGATAGCAACCTATTGGGGACTCCCAAAATATATGCGATGGTACATGGGACTGACGTTCGTAGTAGTGTTTTTTAATGCATAATTGTTTGATGAGAGTGTTCCCATATACTTACCATGTGTGGAGTGCCTTCGATATACCCAAAAGTACTAGAGAACGATCCTATACACTTCCGTACATGGAACAAGATTTCACCCATGGGTTAATTGAGGTTAATTTTAAAGTTAATCTTGGATTAAGTTTCTGTTTTAAGGTTCAAAGATCGATGTCGCCTAAAAACACCTATGATGCAACTAGTATGAGAACAAGACTCTTTCCATTTCAATGAAGGCTATCTAGCATAGGGAATAAGTTCAAACATTGATACAACAACCAAGTATGCAACAAACAAAGCTTCCTAACTAGATCTTTCACTTTCACTATTTTAATGTACTCACCAAAAGTAAAATGAATTTCAATTCACTAAAATGCACCTACATGATTTTTTTTCAGTTTTTCTTTTCAGTGATTGAGAATGCACTTTTCAGATTTTAACACTAAGCAATGTAATCTATGCTCAATGATAATCCCGAAAACAACTTTTCAATTCAATGTAATCTAATGCAATTGCGAAAAGTAAAATTTGAAATGCAAGCTAAGAAAATGCAAATGTCATTTCTTTTATGGTTTCCAAAAGAACTAATAATGCTTTAACCAACAACAAATCAATATTCTTTCCACACATACAAGCAACAAATAATAAATTCAATTGACCCAAAGAACTAAATATTCAACCAAAATTCACTTTCACTACCTCAAACACTGGGATGACCTTTTGAAAACCAATAAGAAATCAACAAAAATAATGGAAAATTCTATGCACACAGAGCTGGAGGACACTTTAGGGACCAAGACACACTAGACCTTTTTGATAGAAACCCTAAATATTCTTGATTTTTATGGATCATTGTGGGAAGACAGTGTTAGACAGAGGTATAAGCGCTACTATACTGGGTAAAATTAGCACTGACAGCGTGGCTGTTTCTGAAGAAATGTGCTGGGTGAGAAAGACTTAGGAGAATGAAAAGAAACTGAAAGAGAGATCCATACTTGACACTCTAAAGAACATACTACTCAAAATGTGGACCCATAATGAACCTAAGTTACAGATAACTAAGAGGTTAGATAAACTAATCAAAAAGAAAAAACGTAGAAGGAGGTTTGAATGATTATAATCTCCCCAATGGAGTCGGCATTTTGTTGTGCAAGAAATCCTTTTTGTAGACAAAAACGGTCCCTCTATTCCTATGGAAGGATCTAGCAACAAACGAAGACAAATATGTGTAAAATTTCCTAGTTTATACTAGAAAACACAAAGGAGGATAGATGACCTACCTCACTCTGATGCTAACAATTGTTGGTGTCGTCCTTAATTCTTTCACTTCCAAGTTCAATCTCCTCTTCGTTGTTATGGATGAATACATGCAAGGAATATCATGTGGAGACAACAAACACATACATAGAAAAATTCACTCCAATATAAACCATGTAACAGATAAAGGATTATTACAGTAAATGAACAATCATTGACACATTTATGGAAGGAAAACACATAATGTATTATTAATAGATGGGATAAGGAGAATTACAACCACTTAGGCCTTGATGTTGGAAGCCTCATTTAGGTGAATTTCCAAGTCCTATCCTTAACCTTCAAGCACTCCTTTCTCCTTAGGAAAATGGGAAACATTTGGGCATAGTTCAACACTAGGAAGGTGTTATGAAACTAGCTCACAAAAATATATAAAAGATAGTTGAACACCTTAGAATTTAGCCTCTTCGAGGGGGAAAACTCCTTTACATTACACAAATGAACAATTCTTGGATGATTCAAATGACAAAACCTCCTTTCTATATATAGGAGTCTAAGGAGTCACAATATAACCCAGTAGACCTAACAATAATACTATAAAGCCACAAAAATAACTATAGAGGGATTCTATGGGGCACAGTAATAACAATATGGGGAAAATAGGGGTACAAAAATATTAATAAGGGATATAACTACAGTAGTAATGGGGTAATCACTAGTATTATAGGGACCTAACATGCCCCTTTCCTTCAAAAAAGTGTTGTCCTCGATGCTTGAGTAGTTCTGGATGCTTCTGTATAAAATTCTCATCCTCCCATGTGGAATCTTCCACAGATAAGTTCTTCCACTTGATGAGATACTCTGAAATTGATCGATTTCATATCTATCGTGTTCTTGTTTTTGTGACTGCTTCCGATTCCAATATAATTTTTCCTTCCTCGTCAAGTTCGAGCAATATTGTTTGAATTGGGAGCTTGTCGCCTATAACCTTCTTTAAACATGAAACATGGAAAATTGGGTGCACTCGAGAAGCTTCAGGAAGCTCCAATTTGTATGCCATAGTACCAATCTTTTGCAACACCTTGTACGAACCATAATACTTTGGTGATAATTTATTATCCTTCTTAGCTTGCTTGAGGGACATTTGTTTATATGGTTGTAACCGTAGGAATACCCAATCACCTACATCAAAACTTCTTTCGCTGCGATGTTGATCTGCCTGTTGTTTCATTCTATTCTTATCTTCCTATTGTTTCATTCCCTATGAACACATCAATCCTATGCTCCTATGGAATATTGTTTACCCTTATGTTCAATTTTTGGAACTCCTTAATGTGCTCCATTATTGAGCCCTTTTGTTTGAGACTTATCAATTGGCTAAAAAAGGTGTTTCTCTTTGTATCCTCAAATGTGCTGTCAATTCTTCTGTAAAAATTGCCCAAGTGATAATCTGTTTATGAGAGCAAAACCATTGATACCATACAAACTGATTTGGTTCCAAATATAAAGTTGCAATACATACCTTTTGTGTGTTTTGCACATTATTGAGATCGAAAAATTGCTCCATCTGTAATATCCATGTTGCGGGATCCTTGCCATCAAACTTCCTTAGATCAATTTTTGGAATATGGTGGGTCTTCGATCCAACATTTGAATCTATGAAATCATGATTCAAATTTCTTTTGTTCTCATCATGATTTTCCTTTACTACCCTTTCACCATTAGTAAGCATTTCTTGTAGAAACTTTGTCAAACCTGTCTTCAAATCTTCCATGCCTGTCTTCAAATCTGTCTTCAAATCTATCTTCAAATCATCCATCTTAGCTTCCACATCATTCATCTTAGCTTCTATGCCTTCCTTTAAACAATCCATCTTAGCTTCTACATCTTTCTTTAAACCATCCATCTTAGATTCTGTTACTTTTTGTGCAAGTGACACTTGTTGCACTTGGTCTCGTAATTTTGATACATCATGTTGCATTTCTTCCTCTTCTTCATGAGTCATGCTAGAGCTTTTAGGTTTCTTACTAGGTATTTGCATTTTCTTTCCTCGAGGCATCAATTACCAATAATAATGCTTTACTATGCCTTTTGAATTCCTTCAAACTAATTTTTCAAACCAAGCTTATGCAAAAATTAAAAAAAAACTACACACCTTATTTCACTTTGTAGGAGCTTAATATTGAATGTGATGTATCTATGTAATTTCGGATCATCCAATTTTGAAATTGTGACCTGCAGTAACCCTCTGTGTCCTCTTTCCAATGCCACCAGTCTGATCCAAATTGGATTCTCCAGGGAAGAGTTATGCCAAATCTCCCACAGTGACCTGATTATAGACTAGTTCAGTAGAGCGAACTTGTACGACGTGCCACGAGTCATTGTATCAACTTTTCGCTCTGAAAAATATATAAAAGAAACTAAAATCTGTCGTCTTTCTGTACCTTCTGACAGAATTTGAATCTGTTTCTCAAAGAGAAAGTTATGACGATTTTCCCTAGGTCGCCTGTTTGGAATGTAATTTAGGAATCTGCAAAAAGACCAACTTCCTCAGATCATATCTCCGCAAATATAGTGCGAAAAGCTCTGAAATTCAGACCCGAGGTTCAATGCAATTTCATCTCAATTGGGTTTGTTTTTTAGCTTCTGAAACATTGTAGAAAAAAAGTTATAGTGAAAATTCCATGATGACCTATTTGGAGCAGCGAAACCCTAGAATCCAAAGCTCTGATACCAAATGTTGTGAAACCAGCTCACAAAAAGATAGAAAAGATAGTTGAACGCCTTAGAATTCAGCCTCTTTGAGGGGGAAAACTCATGTGCATTACACAAATGAACAATTCTTGGATGAATCAAATGAAAAAACCTCATTTCTATATATAGGAGTCTAAGGAGTCACAATATAACCTAGCCGACCTAACAATAATAATATAAAGCCACAAAAATAATAATAGAGGGATTCTATGGGGCACAGTAATAACAATATGGGGACAATAGGGGCACAACAATATTAATAAGGGATACAAATACAATAGTAACGAGGTAATCACTAGTATTATAGGGACCTAACAGAAGGAAACCAATCAATAGCCAACCATTAGTGGATAGTAGGGATCTCATTTATATAGAAGGAGAGAGAGTTGAGGATCCATGAAAGGAGGGATAAGTTCCACATCTCAAGGGAATGATTTATGAAATTAGGATCAAGGAACAGGAATGGGAGGTTTCGTTCCAGTCCTCATTCGCCTGTAACCAGCTCGTCATTTCTGAGACTTCTAGTCAGAGACGCTTCTCCTCCACTTTAGGAAAACTTGCTTGAAGAGGTTCATTGCGGGTTTTCCTGATAAAAGTTATGCTTGAAATGCTAGGATTGTATAGTGAAACAAGTTACCAGCATGGGTCACTAGGCATGCAAAACATGTTGATCCTAAAAAACAAGTTTTTTGACAAGTTTCTTCAAAATTCTTTCAAGGCAAGTCTTCTTCTTTTCTTCAAGGATGTTTCTGAACATGTTTCATGATGAACACATTGAAAAATTTCGTCATTTTATGAAATTTGTGGCATTAATGACACAAAGTTCAACACTTCAGGATACAAGATGGGGAGTGCGAAAAAATACTATATAAGACATATACTTAGCCTTTGTTGAGCTGAGTGCTACAAATATTTGTTTTTTATTGTACCAAGAAATTATTTCTAACTCGACACTGAAGATAGCTCCTAATGTGTTATTCTTGTCTAATGGAATCCATGCCCAATCTACATTTGTGAAGCCTTCGAGCTTCATGCCATCTGTCTGCTTGTACCATAAACCAAAATCTAATGTGCCTCTGAGGTATCTGAGAACATGTTTTGCTGCTTCCCAATGAAGCTTGGTAAGCTCCACCATAAATTGACTAGGTTGATTAACTACAAAACAAATATTGAGCCTTGTTTTCACCAATTACTTCAAGGACCCCACCAACTATCTGTGGATAGTGTCATCTGCTAGCTCTCTTGTAGAATCATCCTCTTTCCTCTAGTTAGTAGCTAGAGGAGTGTCAATGGGCTTGCACTCCTACAGATGGAACCTTTGAAGGATCGCAAATGTGTACTTCCCCTGTCGAAGAAATATCTCTTCATCTCCCTACCACATACCCAAACCAAGGAATTAGTGCATTAAGTCCATCTCCGTCATATCGAATCAAACTCTCATCTCATGTCAGTATCAAATCATCTACAAACAAGACTAAGATGAGAAAAATTCCATCTACCGAAATGTAGTAGAGTTCAACCTCTCATCTCCTGTTAGTATCAAATAATTTACAAACAAGGCTAAGATGAGAAAACTGCCATCTACCAAAATGTAGTAGATATTGGCATCTGATTCGCTCTTAGTGAAACCCAATCCACTAAGATAGGAATCTATGTGAGTGTACCAAACACGAGGTGCCTGGTTGAGATCATAAAGGGCTCTCCCGAGTCTACACACATGTGTCTCCCTGTCAAATGTCTGAAATCCCTCTGGCTTCTGAATGTACATATCTTGCTCAACCACTACATTGAGGAAGGTAGTCTTAACATCCATTTGTTGGATATTCCACCCCATCTTTGTTTCCAATGCAAGTATGGTCCTGATACAAGAGTATCTTGCCACAAGGGTGTTGGGAATGGGTCCCCTAGGGGTCAATTTTGGGTTAAACACCCAAGTTTTGGGGCAGAAGGCCCGAATTTTATGTAAAGAAATGTAAAGTCTCCGCATTTTGTGGTCGCTAAGAGTGAAGATGTATACAGATAAAAGGGTTTTCCTCCCTTAGTTTAGATAAGTTGTGTCGGTTTTGGAGATCTACTCATGGTTTGCGGACCACAGGATTGTATAAAAAGGAGAGTCTTAGAGAGTCTAAGGCAGTTCATGAGTGAAGAATGAATGTAATGGGTCATTAGAAGTGAAGAGTGAAGAGTCTTACAGTAGAAGAGAGGCTCTGTAGTTGTGTCCGTAGAGGACTAAAGTAGAGTCGCAATTGAGTGCACAGACCCCTGCAGCTGAGTGCGCAGGGTAGTTTGAGTCTGTGAGAAGATTTGAAGCATTAATAAATAAATTGTTTCAGAAATATATGTGTTTTACCCCTTTTACTTTTGTTATGAATTAATGTGATTATAATGGGTTTATGATTTAATGTTGTGTTGATGCGCAAATCTGTATGTTTTACATTGTTATACAAATGCAAGTCATAATATCTGTCTATGTGAAGAATGTCTTAATGCATGTTAAAGTTATCAGATACTTAAGACGATCTAGGTAATAACAGACTTAGGAGTGATTGCAGAGGCACGTAAGTTGTAGATTCACTTGTTTAGGGTCTGCGAAAGACAGTCGTAGACCTTTGTGAAGGTCTAAGGGGGATTAAGAGAAATATATTGGTAAACCATAAAAGGCTTATCGATCTATGTGAAGGCAAAGTTAGTCAGATTTAGATGAAGAATTAGAGAACTAGCAGAACCGACTGCATGAAGTATGTACATTGCATTGTAATATGTTGACTAAGTCATTGTGATGTGTGTCATCCAAAGTCAAGGATTTGCCTCATTATGATGGGCTAACTAATGTTGATTACTTTTTGAATGCATTTGAAAGAGAAGTGATAGAGAAACATCGCTTTGAGGCCTTGGATTGGGTACTGCGCGCTACGCTCGCAAGATGGTGGGGTACGTACAAGGATAGTTTCGGAAATTAGCACGACTATAGGAGGATGATGATAATACGTTTTGGGAATCCAAAAGTGTGGATGGCAGATAAGTACGATGGAAGGGATGATCTGTGTGATCACCTGGCCAAATGGACTAAGGCTTATGGAGCAGAACTCCAACTTGAATGGGTGCATCTGTTTTGTCAAACCCTGGGCGTCATACCAATAAATTGGTACTTGGAAACTAAGCTCTGCCATGGCACTGAGGAGTGGGACATCTTGCGCCAGATATTTATAATGACATTCAGCTTTGAGGATGGGTTTGACTGTATTAACACGACGCTACAGGAGGTTACAACATCAATCTTTAGGATACCACAAGATCCTTTGGACCTAGTCCAACCTGATTAGACTACCCAGTTGAGCCATGCACTCGAATGCTATAACATGACTGTTGAAGAAGAAGATGAGGATCCCTAAAAGATTAATAATCTAGAAATTGAAGGACACTGCGAGGTTGAAGGTCTGCAGATAGAGGATCCTGACATAATCGTGCTACTGAAAACTAGGCAGGTCAACATTGGCACAGAGGTGGAACCAAAATTTGAAAATATTAGGGACTATTGGGATGATGCGATAGTAGACAAGGTCGTTGAGCTCCTCCGTGAATATGAGGATTTGTTCCCTATGAAGTTTTCTGATTTAAAATGGATAATAGGAGTCATGGGTCTCATGAAGATCTCCCTAAAACCAGACATGAAGCCTGTAAAACAAATACCTTACCACCTTAATCCTAAGTACAATGAAAGGGTTTGCAGTGAGTTAGATAAGATGCTCGCAGAAGGAATTATTGAACCGGTGGAGGAATCCAATTGGGTAAGCCCGATAGTGGTTTAGGAAAAGAAACAAAAAAAATAAATAAGAATATGTGTGGATCTTCAAAAGCTGAATGATGCTTGCGTGCATGATCCCTTCCCTACCTCGTTCACTTACGAGGTCCTGGATAATGTAGGCAGTCAAGAAGCATACTCTTTCATTGATGGGTTCTCTGGGTACCATCAGATCAAAATTGCACCTAAGGATAGAAGCAAGACGACCTTCGTGACTGAATGGGGTTGTTTTCAGTACACTGTAATGCCTTTTGGGCTGAAGAATGTGTCGACAATCTTTTCGTGCATAATCATTGCAGCATTCAAAGACTTCATTCATAAGCTTCTGGAAGTATACTTTGACGATTGGACAGTGTTTGGATTGGTCAAGCGTCATGTGGAAAGTCTGCACTTGATGTTAGATACATGTTGGAGATACTAGATTGCGCTCAATATGAAGAAGTGTATGTTTTGTGTCCCTTTCGGGATCCTGCTGGGTCATGTGGTATGCAGATAGGGATTGATGGTAGACCCTGCGAAGATCATGGTGATAATAAACTTGGAGGCACCAAGGAATGTGAAATAGCTGCACGCAACTCTAGGGCATACCGGATACTATAGGAAGTTTATCAAGAGCTATGCCCAGATCACTACGCCCATGGAGAAATTGTTGAAAAAGGATGCTACGTTCTGTTGGAGTGATGAATGCCAGAGGAGCTTGGACATGCTGAAAGAATAAATGGTCACCGCGCCAATCCTAGTCTTCCCGGACTGGAAGAAGGAATTTCATGTGGACGTGGATGCCTCATTTATTGTGCTGGGGGCCGTGCTGACATAGGCTGGTGAGGGGGAATTGGACCATCCTATAGCATTTGCGAGCAAGAAGATGTCCAAGGTTGAGAAGAACTATTCCACTATAGAGCGCAAAGGCCTAGCCATGGTATACATTCTCCAAAAGTTCAAGCACTATTTTCTGGGTGGAAATTTTAAGCTGTATACGGATCATTCTACGTTGAAATACCTGGTCAATAAGCCTGTGTTGGGGGGGAAGATCTCCAGATGGTTGTTGTTGTTCCAAGAGTATGAATTTGAAGTTATTGTGAGGCCAGGACAACTGAATGCGAGACTTGATCATCTATCACACATTGAAACGAGAGAGGAACCTACTAATTTAGAGGAAGAGTTACCTGACACACAACTCTTTGCAGTGGGCATTGCCAACAGTCACTTTGAAGATATCATACATTTCCTGACAACAGGAACTTCTCCAGAAGGGTATACAAGCCAATAGAAGGAGTTAGTAGTGTGCGCAATAGATTTCTCCGTCATTGCAAGACTTGTACAAAATGGGGTCATATGAAATATTGCGACGTTATGTACCTGACTTTGAGTGAACTAGCATTCTCACGGAGGCTCATGGAGGAGCTATAGGAGGACATTATGTAGGAAAAATGACAGCGCAGAAGGTTCTGCGTGCTAGGTTGTTGTGGAAAACTTTGCATCTGGATGTGAAAGCATATTGTAGGGTCTGTGATGCATGTCAAGGTATTGGTAGGCCATTGTGGAGGGATGAACTGCCTTTGATGCCGTAGGTGACGTTACAAGCATTCAAGAAATGTGCGATTGACTTTATGGGCCCAATTCACCCTCCATGAAAGAAGACAGGTGTGTGGTACATCATCACTGCGACTAAGTATTTGATCAGGTGGGTGGAGGTGCAGCCTGTGAAGGACTGTACCGATGCAACAGCAACGAAGTTTCTTTTTGAATACATATTGACGAGATTTGCCTATCCAAAGATCTTGATGTGCAATCACGGTACGCACTTTCTTAATGAAACAATCAACACGTTGATAGAAGAATTTTAGGTGTATCATCAGAAGAGCACACCTTATCACTGGTAGGCCAATGGGATAGTGGAAGCATTCAATAAGACACTAGAGAATGCACTAATGAAGGTCTGCAATGCTCAGAGAAGTGACTGGGATGTGCGTGTACCAGCGTGCTATGGGCCTATAGAACGACTTGCAAGAAGTTGACTGCGCAAACACCTTTTAGAGTCGTGTATGGCGTAGGAGCTATGATGCCAATGGAATACATTGTACCTAGTCTGCGCATAACGGAACTCACAGGAATGGAGGACTGCAGAGCCTTGAAAGAGAGGCTCACAAAGCTAAAAGAGCTTGAGGAGGACTGATTTATAGCTGGATTTCATTGAAAAGTTCAAAAGGAGTGCGAAAAGGCATGGCATGATCATCACATCAAATTGCGCACCTAAAGGTAAATGATCTGGTCTTGTTATATGACAGTAAATTTGATAAATTTCTAGGGAAATCTAGGATGCACCGGCTAGGACCTTATGTCATCAAGGAGATTACCGATGGTGGAGCAGTTCAGTTAGTCAAATTGAATGGAGGACCATTCCGAGGGAAGGTGAATGGCAGCTAATTGAAGCCATACACCAGTGATCCAGCTAGATGACTATATGAGGGAAGCATAGTCTTAACACTCAAGGCAGCTGAAAGGAAGCACGGGACTATAAAATACACTGCTCAGGTTGGAGAGCTGCGTGATTGGAGAACTGCATGGAATGAAGATAAGTCACAAATCCCACAGAAGTGCGCAGGGAGGTGCACTACCAAGGGAGAAACTACACAGAGTAGCCGGAAAGTGACCGTTAAAAGTCATTGTTCATGATTTGATGATGAAAAAATGGCCAAATGGAGTGGGGGGGCAGCATTTAAGTCAGAATTTATGAACCAGATATCTGAAAATCCACTACCAATCTATCATTAATGATCTGATTTTGGGGGGAGTAGTCAGATTTGAATTTGAAAGTGCCTATAAATTACAGGTGGCTACCCAGCGAAAAACACTTGGCATTTTGAGAATTGAGTTGTTGAGCTCTCAAACGCACATGAACTGTGAAACCTTCGAGCTTTTGCTAGTAAGTTCTATGTTTGAGACATTCCCACAGGTGAATTAGGAGTTATTATGTAGCATTATGTCGACACCCACTGAATCTATGAGCACGGAAGCAGTGACAGGTGAAGGACCTATCCTAGAGGTGGCTATGGCAGCTAAAGGAGCTGCCCCAAAGGGAGAGCCTGCAAAAATACTAGTGGAAGTACCAAAGTCTCCACGGATGCCTAGGCCAAAGCCTACCCCAACCACGGAGGGTCCCAATATCAAGAAGGGAAAGCAGGCTGTGCCATCGTAACTGGTGCACACATCTCCCAGGAAGAACCCCCAGAAGGTTAAGCCCATTGCACAGAAAAAGGGCAAGACAATTAAACTATAGCCAAAAGTAGAGGAGTTTGAGGATATCCCAATGGATGATGAGTATGTTGGGATGGAGACAGAGGATGTCGAAATTGTGGGGTCTGATCCCATCACCAAGTTTCCTAAGTATGTTCCTCTGTGTAAGGGAAAGACCAAGGTGCCCAAAGACATTGAAAAGAGTAAGGTCACCCTGCATACACCCCTCTTAGCGGACCAGATTGTGTTTGAAGGACCACACTTGGGGCGCGTTCCCCTTTTGAAATTAGAAGACTGGGATTTAGTAGACATAGAGGAGTTTCCTCACCTAGCTATAGATCAAATCATGCACCTTGTGTTCCATAAAATTACTGGTGTAACTGTGTTGGAGATGTGAAAGTGGCTGAGAGGCCTGGATAATGCAGGATTGCTTAATCTGCTATGGGTGACGCATTACAACTGCGCGCCCATCAAATGGTGGTAATTAAGAAGTTATTATGTTTGGTGCACGATGGGTGTTTGTGGCTGGAGGAGCCAATGCCCATTATTGATAGACTAATCCATAGGATCACGAGGCTGTCATACATAGGGGAAAATCTGGCCATGGCATTTGGTAGAAAGACTGGAGAACATGTCCTCACTGAGGCCATGAAGGAAAAATTCAAGTTAGTGAAGAAGCCACGCTGCTGTGCCATCTCAAGCATCTATGACTTAGCGGTTAAAATAGCTGCCCAACTTTTAGAAGGAAAGGTCATGCGAAAGTGTCACATAGACGAAGTGTCGGCACTAATCGTAGCTTTTGTGGCTCAATGCGCGGAAGGTGTTCAATGCAATTGGGCGTTCTACCTCTGCAGTCAGTTCTAGCAAACTTAGCGAGGTGCAGGATCTCAGCAAGACATTTCACTATGCATAGCTCTTGCTGTCCATAGTGCTGGTAGCATGGGAGCTACCCGAAGACAATCAGTTCTAGTCGGTCGCACCGGACCTACTAGAGGCTGCAAAGTACGCTTCGTTGTGGGCGACCAAGGATCCTCAGCAGATAAAGGACAACAAAATATTTTGGACCCTAATGGAGATGAATGTGCACATGGCCATCAACCGTAAGCCACAGTTGTCGCCTACCAACTTTGACAAATTGCAGGAGTACGAGGAATTCAAGGCTGATTTCCACCATGTATCAATAAGGGCACAAAAGGACCCCAAGCATAAGTGGCACGACTTTCCCTTCTTGGTGACGGATGATGCGATTCAAATGGTCCTTGACAACTAGCTGGTAGAATGGCACACTACCTCAGACTTGACTGTAGGATCTAGCAAGACCGTTGTGCAACGAAAGAAGGAAGAAGCCAAGCTAAAGATGGAGCAGTTGGCTGCGAAATGGAAAAAGGAGGTCAACGCTAAGGCTGAGGCAGAGCATGCTGCTGCGCAAGAGCTAGGGGGACATGTAGGAGGATAGGAGTGTGGCTCTGACAAAGAGAAATTGCCCTTACCAGAGACAGAGGAAGAAACAGATGAACTGATAAAGAACGGAGGAGCAGACTTGGAAATGACTCTGTTCTACATCAAATGCACCAGGGGTCTATAAAAGCTAAGATCGTGGAAGAAGTCCAAATCGAGCAAGACGTATTTGGATCCGATCACCCGCACAGATGGGGATCTAAACGATATAGGGGATATGGTGAAGGATGCCACCATAGAAATGCTGCAGCAGTTCAAGCAGCAGCAACAGTAGGCATTGGGCGCTATTTAGATGGGTCTGCGAGAGTTGCAAATACATGCTTCACAGATGTAGATTAGCGTGGTGCCCACATGTGCATGGCCATTGGCACCTCCGAAGCCGCGAAGATGTTACGCATTAAGGATCCCCAAGCCATAATACTGCAAAACGGAGTATTGAAAATGATGACTGATGCTGACAGACTCGCTGTCAGCGCCCTCAAGTGTGTGGGCCTTAATTTGGAAGCACTTCCTAGTGAAGTGCTTTATCTTTTGCAGGGTGGTGTGATCACCGAGCTTTAGGCTCGTGATCAATGTGCTTTGCAGGTGATTAATGAGGAAAAGGTGAATAATGCTTAGATGATAGTACAAAGCAACTCTACTCTCAACCTTGTGAAAGCCTCAAAGATAAGAACCAACGCCTCACTAAGGTTGTAGACGAAGCATGCTAGACTATCCCAAAGCTGGACATCCTCGAGGTTGAGCCAGTCGATGTGCAGGTTCAAAAACTCACTATGGGAGTGCATGATGCACACACAGAGTTGGCCAAGGTTCAGCTGAAGCTAGATCTCAAGATCACAGAGTTACATTTGAAGGCCCAGCCTTTGACTCCACTGGAAGTACAGGAGAAGCACGCGATTGTTGTGGCAAATGTAGTAGTAGTAGTAGCAAGTGTAGTAACAGACTGCATAACACTTTTTGAGCAGTTGCCCGTGGTCCTCACCAGCCTACAAGAGGACCCGAATGTACAGAGGCTAGAGACAGAAGTGTGAGAAATACAGCAGTGCTACGACGAGGTTAAGGGAACAATGTGAACTTTTGTCATCACACAAAGGCTCGCAAAGCCGCAAGAGGCCAAGGTACTGAAGGAACATGTAAACGCAGCACAACACAAGGAAGTCATGCTGAAGGCTCGATTGAAGCATTGGTTAGATGAGGTCTATGAGATCACAAATATCATTGAAGGCAAGTTGGCCAGTTTGCAGGAGACTTAGTAGAAACTACAGATTGTTAGCGCAGGGCTAGTGACAGAACAATTGATTGAGGAGATGAAGCAGGCAACAATGCAGTGCGCCATTGAGGTAGTAGTTGTTCTGGTCGAGCTAGGAGGTCTGTGCGACAAGATCTCTGCACTATCCAAGTGACTCAAGGGCGAGTCACCATGTTTGTGTTGGGGGCTTGTTGGGAACGGGTCCCCTAGGGGTCAATTTTGGGTTAAACACCCAAGTTTAGGGGCAGAAGGCCCGAATTTTGTGTAAATAATGTAAATTCTCCACATTTTGTGGTCGCGAAGCACAAATATTTCTAAAGATAAAAGGGTTTTCCGCCCTTAGTTTAGATAAGTTGTGTCGCTTTTGGAGATCTACCCATGGTCCGCAGACCATGGGACTATATAAAAAGGAGAGTCTTAGAGAGTCTAAGGCAGTTCATGAGCAAAGAATGAATGTAATTTGCCACTAGAAGTGAAGAGTGAAGAGTCTCAGAGTATAAGAGAGGCTCTGCAGCTATGTGCATACATGCCTAGAGTAGAGTCTGTAGCAGAGTGCACAAACCCCTGCAGCAGAGTGCGTGGACCCCTACAGCCCAGTGCGTAGGGTAGTTTGAGTCTATGAGAAGATCTTAAGCATTAATAAAGAGGTTGTTCCAGAAATATCTTTGTTTTGTCCCTTTTACTTTTGTTATGAATAAATGTGAATATAATGGGTTTATGATTTAATGCTATGTTGATGTGCAAATCTGTATGTTTTACATTGTTATATGAACACAAGTCATAATATCTATTTACGCGAAGAATGTCCTAATGCATGTTGAAGTTATCAGATACTTAAGCCAATCTGGATAATAATAAACATAGGAGTGATTTTAGAGGTGCATTGATCTGGATTTAAACAGGAACGCAACAAAATATAGAGATAACCATATACACAAAGATGTAGCAGAAATAATACTTCATTTCATTAATGGAAAACACTGAAATATGCTTACAAACAGAGTTGAAAATAAACCAGCCTAGGGCGATGTGCTTATTCTCTGAGAAGAGATGTGGCGCTCATGCCCTGAATTGTGTTACAATGAGGCTAAAGCCTACTTTATTGTTGAGAAACATGGAAAACCTTAACATTCCAAACCTAACCTAGAAGAGAAAACGCCCAAAACTGGGGCCCCCGTTGGGTAAATTGGTACATCAACTTCCCGGGGTCGTAACTTTGGCATACGATCTCCGTTTGACGTGTACAATAGCTTGTTAGAAAGATCTATCCGAGAAATGCTACTCTGGGAAGGGCAACATGGGTCCATGGACCCATGTTTCCCCCAGATTTCCCAAGAAACGTCATTTAGGGCCTCAAAACGGCTCCAGAAGTTCTGGACCTGAAAAAATGCTAAAAATAGTAAACTGTGCTACAATTTAGGAAATTGAAGAGCTGAAAGAAACAATGGTGGGGGTCCAAGTGGATTTGGCAGGTGGCCACCAATATCCACCTGGATCATTCCTCCCCCCATAGGAAGCAATGGTCCCCATTGCGTTGTGTTCCTCCATGAGATGAGGAAACTTTTGTTGAACTTGGTCCCTGGTGAACCACTTGCCCTGGTGAAGGAGTTGGCCTGCTTTGACAACTCGATACAATTGGATATTTTGCTGGCGAGTGTGCTTGACCTGTGTGTCCATGATCCGATCAGCTGCAGCTTGTTCCATGCAATCTGGATTTAACTCTGTGGGTGTGAGTTGTTCTGCAATGTCGGATGTGTTTAGTAATGGTGGAAAGTATGGCCGAAGGTGGTCCACATTGAACACTGGGTACAGACCAAGGAATGGGGGAATGCTAAGCTCAAATGCATTGTCTCCCACAGCCTTGGTAATGGTGTAAGGACCATATTAGAGTGGTCTGAGTTTCCGATAGGCTCTAGTAAGGCGTTCATTTTGCAAATGCAACTAGACTTTGTCACCCACCTGAAACTTGTGTGGCACCCGGTGTTGATCATGTCGCTGCTTGTACTTGGCATTTGATTTCTCCAGAATTTCATGGACCAGTTGGCGAATATGTTGGATGTGCTCAATGAAGCTGCTTGCCTTATCTTTTTCGGACTGGACATGAGCCGAATCTGTGTGAGTAGTTATAAATGGCATGGACACATCAATGGGACATAGTGGCTAGAATCCCAAGCCCACCTGAAAAGGGCTGTGGCCAGTCGAGCTGTGGAGAGCTCGGTTGTAGCTGTGCTGAACATAGGGGAGGCTCTCGTCCCATGTGCGTGGATGCTTTGAGTTGTACATGCTCAGAATATGTACGATCATCCTGTTGACAACCTCTGTCTGGCCATCAGTTTGAGGATGGAAGGCTGTGGACTTAGTGAGTTTGGTGTCCAGCATTGACCAGAGACTGGACCAAAATGTACCGAGGAACCTGCTGTCCCGATCTGAGATGATAGACTGTGGGATCCCAAAGTGTCCCCACACTCGTTCAAAGAAGAGTTTAGCAGTGGCTTCTGCTGTGATATTCTTCTTGCAAGCCGCCATAATGGCCATCTTTGAGAACCTGTCGACGACCACAAAAACACAGTCATTTCCATGCTTAGTGGAAGGAAGGCCTGAAATGTAATCCATGGAGATGGATTCCCAAGGCCGATTAGGGGTAGGCAGCGGGGTATAGAGGCCTTG